>PVJH01005838.1:0-70939 GCA_004026705.1 Nesogale talazaci
AATAATTTGTAAATTACTAAGGGTTCAAGGGGAAGGGGGGTAGGAAGGGTAATATAGGGGGCAGATAATGGGGGCCTGGAGGGAGGGAGAATGTTTTGAGAGTGATGATGGCAATGGGTGTGTAAAAGTGGCCTGAATACAACTGATGTTGTTGGGGATTGTGATGGGAGTTGTAGGGGCCCCCCAATAAAATGATTAATTTTTTTAAAAAGGGGGGAGAGGGAAAGGGGAGGGTTTTTTTTTAAAGGGGCTTGTATCAAGGGCTCAGGTGGAAAATATTGGGAAATGTATGTGGAAATATGTGTGCAAATGTGCTTTATACAAATGATGTACTGAATGTTGTAGTAGCTGTAAGAGCCCCCAATAAAATTTCTTAAAAAATTAAAAAAAAAAAAGAAAGAAAGAAAATAAAAATCCCTATAACTGGACCAATAATTTACATCATGATAAATGGAGAAATGATTATAATTGTCAAGACTTCTGTTTTGCTCAGATCAACAATCGATGCTCATAGAAGCAGCAGTCAAAAAAAATCAAAGGGTACATTGCATTAAGTTCCTTTAATTTTAAAGAACTGTCCCAGAAATCCTTGCACACCATTCTGACCTCAGCAGAATGGCCTCCCCGTCTATATACTTCTTTGTCTCTGCCCTGTTTAAGACTTAATATGTACATGTTCTCCTTCAATTATATTTGAGATTTGGGGTCTCCTTTGTATTCTGCAACAAAACTCCCTCCAGCTGTGGAGCCCTTGTCTTGGTTACAGAGAGTAGGTGTATGCTTTCCCGAGACTTTTCTTCAGACCTCCATGCTGAGATTCAGCTGCTCACCGCATGGCTTCACGGAGTCTGCTAAGAACCAGACTACCTCCATGTTTCCCCTGAGCCCACCGTGGAAAGTTCTGCCCGAAGAATGCCATGGCCCGTGACAGAGCCAAGGAGGCAGTAAACCTTGATGACAACTAAAAATGATGCCGCTTGGTCAAGCAGACCCCAGCCTGTGTTTTCCACCCCGAGGGGCCCTGCCCAGCCCTTTCCCCACTCCTGTCCCCTCTACCAGGGCGCTGGTCCCTGAGCTCGGGGCTGATGCCCGGCCAGCCTCGGCCTAGGTGCACCCCGGTGAGAAACAGACTCTGCTCTGTGCAATCCACCTGCTGGCCTGACTGACGGGAGTCTCTTCTCTCGACCTTACACTGACTTTATATGGACGCTTTGATTTGTGATAAACACCTTGAATTAAACATTTTTTAAAAAATCCGACTTGACCATTGTTTAGAGAGAAATCATCACAAAATTATAATAGTGAGGAGAAAACAAAATTTATTGGGCAGATGCATCAAAGAGAAAAGAGACGGGAGATGGCTTGACACATCACCAAAGCCCAAACCAAACGGCCGCAGTTTGTTCTTTGTATGTGGAGTTGACAATGGTTGGTTCTTCCTTCAAAAACAAACCAAACTCCCTGCCCTCAAGGTGGTGCCCATGCATACCCCCCCCCCCCCCCCCCCGCCCCAAGATAGAGGAGAGCAGCCCCAACTGAGCTGAGACTGTTCTCTCATGGCAGTTTTGGACTTGGGGGAGGACTGAGGAAATGGCTTTCTTTCTGGTTTCATTTAGGGGCATTTCTTCTGTCTACCTTTATCCTTCTCCGTGTTTCCACCCAACCTGCTCCTCCCTGCCTTCCCCAATTTCCAAGGAGATGGTTCAGGACTGCTCTCCTTGCCGGGCTCCTTGGGCTTCCCTTTGGCAGCTTGGTGGTCCACAAGTGACCATGGGGAACTCAGGATGGCGTGGGTGCCTTTGCTTTTAGGCACTAACTCACCAGAATCTTAACTCTCACCAGGGTCCTCAAAACAGTGGGCCAGTTCACTGTCCCTCAGACAGTTGGAGGGTTGGATTATAATTTTTTAAAAAAACTATGAACAAATTCACTGCGGGCCTGGGGTGAGTCGACTGCTAAGCAGGACAGCAACGGTGGCAGGAACACCCGGCGGGCTGGGTAACTGTCCTCGGCAGGCTGCGTGTGGCCCGCGGGCTGTAGTTTGAGGACCCCTGCTTCAGAATCGTACCTCTCCCACTCTTCCTCGTTTCACTCATGCTACCACATTACTATAACCATGACCACCGGCTGCAACCGTGGGCGCTGACATAACCATTTTGAGGCTGTCTTGGGTCTTGGCAGTGTGCATCCTGTTGTGTGTCGGGTCATTCGAGTTGGAGCTGGCTCAGGGACACCTCACACCACCACCATCACCAGCTAACATTCTACAAGCAGGAAATTCATCTTTTTGATACTTCTTCTCCCCTTACTCCCCTTCCCTGCCCCCACCCTGTATCACAGAGTCCTAGCTGTTCTGCTTTGAAAGCAGCTCTTAATTTATTCACCCCCCTTCACCAAATTGGCAGCTTCCCATGAAGTCAAAGTGCCCAGACATCCTTCATTCTTGAGAAGGTGAGCCAACTCAGGATTTAAAGGCAATACTGCCTGCAAAGTTAACCTAGACACTGGATGTTCGTGTATTAGCAATAGAATTGCAATACAAGCTCCTGGGAAGACACTTCAAGAGAGAGTTGTTAAAAATGCATAAAAGCAAGTCAAGTATAACTCGCTGCTGCTGAGCCGATTCTGATTCACAGCGACCCTATGGGACAGAATAGAACTGTCCCATTGGGTTTCTGAGGCTGTAAGTCTTTCTGGTAACAGACCGCCTGGTCTTTTTCTTGCAGAACTACCCCTAGTGGGTTTGAACTAGTGACCCCACAGGACTCAGAGCTCTTTGAATTAGGTGCAAACCAAACCAAAACAAAAACCCAAACCCACTGCCATCAAGTTGACTCTAACTCAAAGGGATCTTCTGTAGGGTTTTGGCAAGGACATTGTTTGTGTACTTAATGGGAGCTGTGGAACAGCTAGTCACTCGAACTCCTGACCTTGCTGCTGGAAAGATGGTTGAATTAAAAGTTACAGATTAATTTAATGTTTGGAGGGGCTTATGGAATTATCGAGTGGGGGAGGGCTAGCCAAAACGATAGCTTATGTTAGCAAATACAGGTCCATACTTCTCTGTGCAAAGTACCTGAGGCAAGATGTCTTGTAGTATTAAGATATAGAAATCATTTTTAGAATAAAAGACATAAGCCACATATAATATTTCCAGTAAGATGACTGGGAACCATCCTTTAATAATGTTGCTATTTATGTAGAAAAATATTAGTATTCACAGAAAGTGAAGACTGTAAATAGCCTCACATTAGGTGAGCTTTCAGAACTTTTGGTTTCTGGTTAAGGTATTGAAGACCTGCCGGTGAGCTCTAGTTCTTTCTATGTGACCCTCGTGTCCATCAAGGGCACACTAGGCAAGCCCCTCAGGGTGACACAGCCCCTCCCAGGACTGTCCAGTAGAGTGATAGCAATCCACGCTGCAGCAGACTGCCTGAGGGCAGAGCTCCTTTCTCAGTGGCTGGAGGCCTGGTGGCTTGTGGGTTACACACATGGCTGTTAACTGCAGTTTGAGTCTCTCAGCTGCTGCAGTCGACAAAGATGAAGTTGTCTCTCTACTCCTGTTACAGTAAACAGCCTTGAAAACCTGCAGGGGAAGTTCTCCTCTGTCGTACAGGGTCTCCATGGGTCTGAATGGACTTGATGGCAGTGAGTTTGGCTTTTGCATTTGGTAGTTCGAAGTCTGAATGAGTCCCACTGGATAAAAATCAAGGTGTCTACCGACCTCCCTTCTTTTCTGGATGCTCTTGGGGTGAATGATCCATTGCCCCTTCTGATTTCTGAAGGCTGCCCACATCCCTCGGCTCATGGCCCCCTTTATCCGTCCTAAAATCCAGCAGCAGCATCTTCCTGACCCTCTTCCAGTCTTGTTCTGCTTTCCTCTCCTGCTTTTAAGGACATTTGTGATTATATGGTGCTCAGCTTGGCAGAGCGAGTTATCTTTTGGACTGCTAGCCACAAGTCAGCAGTGTGAATCCCCCAGACACGGAGGCATCTGGTCTTGTAAAAGTTTTGGAGTCTTGCTGAGCCCCGGTGGCGTAGTGGTTGTGCGCGGGACTGTGGCCCACTAGGATGGAGGTTCGATTCCAGCTCCACGGAGCAAAGGCTGGGCCTCCTACTCCCACCATCCGGGCAGTGATGCCTAAAAAAAATAAAAAAATAAAAAATAAATAAAGCACTTAAAAAAAAAAACGTTTTGGAGTCTTGGTGACCCTGGTAGGCCCTGCACTGCTAACCACGTGCTCACACCTGGTCAGTGGTTTAAACTCAGCAGCTTTTCCATGGAAGAAAGATGAAGCTAGCTGATGTCCAGCCCCCGGACTTGCCATACGTCTCTCTGAGTCGGTGGTTGAATTGTGCTTTGCACTTTGGGCTGCTATCCACAACTGCTACCAGCAGTTCAAAACCACCAGCTGCTCTTCAGGACAAAGATGATTTGCTCCCATAAAGGTAACCCAGAAACCACAGCGGGTAGGTGCACTGTGTCCCGTAGAGTCACTCTGAGTCAGTCACTGGGTGATGACACTGAACCCATCTGGACAGCCAGGATAATCCCCATAATTATATTCAGTGGATTAGTAGCTGAACTCCCCTTTGCCAGGCAACCTAACATATTCCCAGGGATGTTGTTGGTTCAAAGTCACCAACTGTTCCACCAGAGAAAGAGAAAGGAAGTGACAGCTTCCATAACGACTCCAAGCCCCAACCTGTTCTTTCGGGGCATTGTGAATGGGACTTGGCCCCATGACACTCGGTGGGACTTGGGTGGTTTGGGTGATGATATGGAATAAGGTATATTTCAGAACAAGCCTCACTGCTGTCCGTTTGCTTCCCACTCTAGCGAGCTGGTAGACCTGTCCCTGTGCATTTCCGAGAGGAACTCTACAGGGGTCGAAAACCCCCTCGACTGGTGGCTTCAGCACTGCTGAGCTTGAGGTGTGCAGCCCGGCAGGTGGTTACTGTCCCACAGGGCTCCCTGAGATGAAGTAGAATTCCTCATTTATATATGCAATTCCTCAACCTTCAAAAATCTAACACTAGGGGAGGAAGCGGGAGCCCATCATAAAGCTGGATGATATAGTTTCCCCCCACCCACCCACCAAGGGTGAATAACAAATGTGGGTGAAGGGAGACAACGGACACTGTAAAATATGAAATAGTAGCAAGGGTTCAAGGGTGGCGGCAGGAGCTTATACCAAGGGCTTAAGTAGAACATGTTTTGGGAAACGATGGCAACGTATGTTCAGGTTTGTTTGATGCGGTCAATTGATGTATGGAATGTTGTAAGAGCCCCCAGGAGAACGATCTTTCAAAAGTCTAACACTACAAGAAAACAAGGATTGATGTTGATGTTACTGAAGGACTCTTGTTTGTATCCCTCACTTTCAGGCCGTAGGGCAAAATCCGATGTGCCTAGGCCTCCGCTGTTGAAGAGGGATATACTTGTGCACATCCACCTCCTCCCCCCCAGAGGCCTCCGCTGGGCCTTGTGTAACTTTAATCCGGGGCCCGGCATGCTGACCCCTGACACACAAGTGTACACTGAGACCTGGATTCAGAGTTGCTCTGTGTCCAACCAGCTCCAACCAGGAGTGATTGCCGCCTCATAGAAAGCGTATCAGCACTTAGCAGCAGTGTGTATTAAATGCATTGTGATAGTATCTTTTGCCTACATTGTACTCTCTTATCCACTTGGAATAATTCAGAATCTTTTTATAAAAAGTACTTAGGTAGCAAGTAATTTCCTGCAGATATGCAGATGGAAAAACGGCAAGGATCCTCACAGCCCAGAACAGACAGATGGGTCTTAGAGTAGTGCTGGCATGCGGGCTTCCCAGAGCACAATGCGCGCTCCATCGCCCTTTGCAGAGGAAGCACAGCTTTGGCCCCAGCCCCAGTTCCCAGTGTGAGCACAAGGAGCCCTGGCGGTGTCGGGGGCTGCATCAACCATGGGGGCCCCGTGAGTCCGAGTCCCCTCGAGGGCCCTGAGTTGCTTCTTTTTCGGACCTGTACAAATCTGGTCAACAAGATGGCTTTGTTGCCTGTATCGTCTTGAGTTCTCATGTGTCTTAAAACTTGGGAAGTCCGTGTTGAAGTGCATTGATCATTTCTGTCTGCCTTTTGATTATTTCCCAGCCTTTAATTTATTCCACATTCATTTTCCAGATGGGCAGGCCATGCGATATCCTCCAGAATGTTCATGCAGCCCTTTTTTTATTCAACAGTGACTTTAAAGACGATATTAAGATACAAACCTTCTTTCTTACAGCCCTTTGGGTAATGAGGGGGGTTGACCTCAAATTGAGATTAGCTTGGGGAAAATATGACAATTCTGGTGTAATAATGTAGTTTTTGGTACATGGCTGAAAAAAAAATGCCTTAAAACTGCTTGAATATGAGCCATTCCAGAACTTTTGAATTAGCAGTTCAGGCTTAATTTGTTCCTGGAACATTTAAAAAGTCACCCCGAATATGCATGTAATGTATACAAAGCAGTGAGTTTTCAGAATAAACTGCCTCCTTGATAGCAACAAACAACAATCTCTTACCTGGCAAAGCAGCACATAATTGTAGGTGGTCGTCTTTTCTTCCTTGTAACTGACACGCTCAACAAGTCCTTTGACTAGCTCAGTGGGCCGAAGCAGTCTAGATATTTGACTTTGGCAGGCGGGAGATGAAATAGTTTAAATACTTTCAGTGACTATTTATTGCTTAGTGAATGAATGTGCATTTGTTAGAGGGGTGTGTTTGGTTTTTTTCCCCTTAGCCGAGGGATCAAATAGCAAAGCATTCTTTATTCTTTCCCTGCTCTTTGCGCTTACCTTGTGATTTATCGTGTAGGTCTCGGCCCAACTTCTGCAAAGAGAACAGTTTGGTGATGGCGTTCTCCCACTGACTGATGGACTCAAAGAAGAGAAGGTAAAACTCTTCCTTTCTCCTCCCCTGCCCTTCCAGGGGAAAGTCCACTTCTGTTTAGCCCAGAATGTTCTTGTCAGAGGTTGTTGGTGGGGAAGGACGTTTGTAGTTGATTGGTAAAGAGAAGTTGAAAGTAAAGCTGGCTGGTGACCAGCTCTGGGGCTAGTTTGCTATGCGTCGTAGTCAAAGTAAACCCAAAGCAAACCCATTGCCTTCCACCAACTCTGACTCACAATGACCCTTCTAGGACAGTGCAGGGCCGCCCCAAGGACTTTTCCACGGCGGTGTCTGTCAGAGACTGCCATGTCTTTCGCAGCTGCAGCCGTTGGTGCTTTTGAGTTTCCAGCTTTCCGTTTAGCAGCTGTGTCAAACAGTCAGCTTCTGCGCTCGTGAGAACACAGCCCAAGCTCGCTGCCCTGCCATCAGTGGATTCCGACTCACAGCGACCCCAAGAGGCACTCCGTGTTCTCATTGTGCCATTTTAAAGCTCTTGCAGCATAATTTGGCATGGTGCCACGTTTTCAGAAATAGCCTAACTAAAATAATGTCTCGTCAGTGGTGCAGTGTCTTATACATTGGGCTGCAGACCACAAAATCAGCAGTTCGAACCTACTACCTGCTCTGAGAGAGAGAGAGATTCACGGCTGGAACGATTCATAGCCTCGGGAACGCACAGGGACAGTTCTGCTCTGCTTTACAGGGCCAAGATGAGTCACAATTGACTTGATGTCGCTGAGTTTTTTCATATCGTTCTTAGAAAACCCGTGATGGAAGGTGTTTCAAACGATTAAATTCGTGGCTTACTTTCCATAAAATCATGACTGCCGAGTTATATTTTAAAGAAATATCATTTGGCTAAATTAGAGAACTTCTTTGGTGCTACAAAATAAAACTAAGACATATATACACGTGCATGCTTGTGTATGCACACATATGATTTTAGTGCTCGTTAAAATATTGGCATCGGAGGGCTGAGCCCCGGTGGCGTAGTGGTTGTGCGCGGGACTGCGGCCCTCTGGGACGGAGGTTCAATTCCAGCAGTGGGGCTGGGCCTCCTACTCCACCACCAGAGAGCAGTGATGCCCCCCCGCCCCCCCCCCCAAAAAAAAAGAAACATCAAGTTATCTTTTTTTTGTGTGTGTGTGACATCACTGCCCTAGTGGGTGTAGGAAGCCCAGCCTTGCTCCTGGAGAGCTGCTGCCGGATTTGAACCGTCAGCCCTATGGGCTGCAGTCCCACACACAACCACTATGCCACTGGGGCTCAGCCAACATCAAGTTATCTTAGTGTACCCTTTAATTATCTGTATATTTTGTATTATTTGTTATAACTTTAAGTTAAAAGTCATCCAAAACAACAACAAAAAAGTCTCACCATGCCTGAACCAGTTAAGCGGCCCTCTCAGGCAGTGTGGACCTGCCTCTGTGGGTGCCTGAGACTTTCTGGGAGTAGAGAGCCTTCTCTTTCTTAGTAGAAAGCTAGTGGTTTTGAACTGCTGACTTTGCGGTTAACATCCCAATTGGTAACCTTCTCCGATCGGCATCGAAGACATAGAAAGGGCAAATTTCCTGGGCCTCTGAGTGGGACTCCCGTCAATGGCAGTGAGTTTGGATTTTTTCATTTGCTAGTCCAGAACATGAGAAAAGCATGAAGGATGTGTGTTGGTAGTGTTTTGCTGTAGTGCCTTAATATTTGAAATAGCACCTATTCTAAGGGAAAGAGGCACCCCAAATTCACATGCAATTTTTAGAGGCGCATTTATTAAGTGGTAAGCGGGTCCAATTGGATGGTGAGGCTGAGGGGGCTCTTGAGCGTGCAGCTTTCACGATGTCAGAGGGATCACAGCCACATGGCCCCATCATGCGGGAGCACGCACAGAACAAAGGAGTCTGTCAGGAAACTCAGGACTGGCAACCGCGCTTCAGCACAGGTGCAGACGGAAGTCGGGACCCTGAGAGGGATACACATACTATTGTGGATGAGAAACATTTTCAGGATTGCTCTGAGGTCCTCTGATGGCCTTGGTTAGGGCAGGACACAAGGGCACCCTTGTGCCCCAATTTCCATCAAGGGCAAGACCAGATGAGTTATTGCGGGGGAGATTGCTCCTCCCTAGGTTGGCCTGAAGTGTTAAAACTGAACACACTGCCTGAGAGCAAAGCTACTTTTTCCCCTATGGGAGGAACTCAATGGAGGCTGAATCTATGTAGAGATTTTAAAAATGTGGGGCTCTCTTGAAACCACAGTGCTCTGGAAACCTAGTGCTAGAATCTAGACTCTAGCACATAATTATGGAGCATAAACTCAGTATAAAGTAATGTGGATCTTAATGTAAAGTAATTTCTCTCTTTCTCATCAAATGCTTCCTACCAATTATAAGTGAAAATTCTCTTTTTTTTTTTTTGGGGGGGGGGGGCATCACTGCTCTCCGGTGGTGGGAGTAGGAGGCCCAGCCTTTGCTCTGTGGACCTGGAATTGAACCTCCGTCCCAGTGGGCCGCAGTCCCGCGCACAACCACTACACCACCGGGGCTCAGCCCAAATGAAAATTCTTAAATGAGGATTCAACTTGAGGAATGTTCCAGCTTTAATTTCCAAACAAGGAGCTAACATATTAAGAAATTAGCATCTAGGAATTTCATGCTACTCAGTATTGAATAGCTATATTATTTCACTCCTATTCTTTATCCAAAGCAAAATATAGGTGCTAATTGAACTGTGTAACCCAGTCGCCCATATGCTCGTTAAAGACACATTCTTATGAAAGTATTAAGAGCTGACACAATGGATGTAGGTATAGATTGTGATAAGAGTTATATGAGCCCCCAATAAAATGATTAAAAAAAAAATGTAACCCTTCATGCTATCAGAACTCTATGAGGAAGCTTATAGAAACCTGTAATTACCTCATCACTGGCTTTCGTGTTTGGTGAATAAATTTAAATAATAAAAAAAGCACTAAGCGCAGAATATGTGGACCTTAATTACAGAAACAATTACGCGATTTTTCTTGATTTTTTTTGTTTGTTTGTTTTTGTAGCTCAACAGAGGCAGAAGGATCCAAAGAGAGAGGCCTGGTCCATATATGGCCGGCAGGATCCTTTTCTGTCACACCGGAGAGATTGCTAGGCTGTGGAGGAAAAACAGTTCTTCAAGCAGCCCTTGGAATGAAACATGGAGTTCTTTTGACTGAAGGTATTTAAAAAGGAATGGCTTGATGACGAAGTGTTTGGGAGATGGGCTGCTACCTGCAAGGTGGGCAGTTTGAAACCCCCAGCTGCTCCACAGGAGAAAGACGAGACTGTCTACTTTCATAATGAGCTAGTTTTGGAAACCCCCAGGGGCAGGCAGCTCTAGGCCGTTCTGCAGGCTGGCTCTGCGTCAGAGTTGACTTGATGGCAATGAGCTTGGAATGGAAATTCTAAGAACTACCGAGTGTGTAAAAGCAGGTCACAGGGCTGCTGGATGCCGTAAGTTCTTAATGAACGTTGCCAGAACTTCTATTCCTTTTTGCCTTCAAAATATGTTCGTACTGTTGTTTTCAGAAATTAGATTCCTTCTTTAATTTAAGATGTACCAAGACTAGAATGAAAGGGAGCAAAGAGATAGTTTACATTTTTTATAGTAATATGTCTATGAAAAACTAACTTTAATATTATGCATGCCTAGACTCTTGCTATTTTTGTCCACTAGGCATATCAGAATAATAATGCTAATAATGGCTGATGGTTGTTAAGGGATAATGTGTCCCTTGCGTGGCATTTAGGCGCTTTCCATAAGACTTTCACAACCACCTTGTGAGGTAGCTCTCATTATCATGCATGTTTCTCAGATGAAGAAATGCAGCTCAGGGAGATTAAATCCTGCCGCCAATCAGGACTGACATCCAGGATGTTCACAGCCACCCTGATACCCTGTCTCAGTACAGAGTTTGTGAGGCATAAACAGTATCTCACACAAATAGTGTAAGACCTGTAAATCAATAGCAGATAGAAACGTGTTACAATTTACTTAGAACGTGGCCTTTAATCTTAATGGCATTTCTTTCTTCGAATTGTAGAGATCATAATCAATTGCATGAAATCAAATGGGTATGAATTGTTGGGCAGTAAGCAGATAATCTGTCCCATAGGCCTTCACTCAATTCATAGTAAAAATTAGAAGGTGATACACACATAATTAGTAAACACACAAGGATGTTCAAGATCCCAAATCACTTGGGGACTGCAAATGAAACCCACAATGAGCGAGGGGGAAAAAAAAGAGCTTTCACATAGCTGAGAAGTCATTTCAGCATTTCCTGCGGCATCTCGTGGTGACGCAGGGGGTAAGTGCACCCTCAGCACACACCCTCAACCCTTGTCAGACATCTTCTTCGTGCTTGGTCTCTTCCTGTTCTATGCCAGCCCATTTCATGCTTCCACCGGTCTCTCTCCCCTCCTTCTCTGCTCCATTTACACTTCTGCAGACACTGCACTCTGGCTGAATGCCTTCAGTTCACCCGTTCCCTCCTTGCCTTCCTAACAGGGGTCATGTTTTGGGATTCTTCCCCGGAGACGACCTTGGCCCTGCCCAGTTGATACCTTCTCTGCACACTGCTTTTCTCGACATGGCGGAGGCAGTGTCCTGGCAACTGCTGCCTCACCTCTAACACCTTGTCTCCCAGTCTCCATGTTCCACTTTCCCTCAGGCCCAGAATCCCGGTTGGGCACATGTTGTTGTTGCCGTTGGGTGCCCTTGAGTGGGTTCCGGTCCCTAGTGCCCCTCGCTGGACACCGCAGAGCAAACAAAGCCCATAGGGTCCTATGCCATCCTTGCAGTCGTTTCTGTGTTTGAGGCCACCGTCGCAGATGCTGTGTCAGTCCGTCTCGTGGGCCTTCCTCTCTTGAGCTGCCCCTTGACCAAGAACTGTGTCCTCCTCCAGGGACTGGTCTCTCCTGACAGCATGTCCAAAGTATGTCCGATGAAACCTTGCCAGCCTTGCCTTTAAGGAGTCCTTAAAGGCACTGCTAGTCCTTTTAGGAAACCGTGGCACTTTCAGTAGTCTTCTCCAGCACCACAGTTCAAACACATCCATTCTCCTTTGGTCTCTCAGAGTCAAGTGTCCGACTTTCAAAGGCATAGGAGGTAATGGGAAACTTGTGCTTGGCTCAGGTGCCCCTTGGTTCTCAAAGAAATACTGGGTATACTCGTGTACACCGAGGTTTTCAGTACTTTTTTTCCTTTTTAAAATCATTTTATTGGGGGCTCATGCAACTCCTATCATACTCCATACATCCATCTGTTGTGTCAAGCACATGTGTACTTTTGTCACCCTCCTCGTTCTCAAAACATTTGCTTTCTACTTGAGCTCTTTGTATCAGCTCCTCATTCCCCCTCTCTTCCTGACCCCATCCCTCACAAACCCTTGGTAATTTATAAATTAACATTATTTTGTCATATCTTACACTGTCCAAAGTCTCCCTTCACCCACTCACTGTTCTGTTGTCTCCCTGGGGGTGGGGGGCATTATATGTAGATTCTTGTGATCATCAGTTCCCCCTTTCTCCTCCACCTTCCACTGACCCTCCTGGTATCACTATTCTTATTATTGGTCCTGAGGGGTTCATCTGTCCTGGATTCCCTGTCTTTTTCCAGTTCCTATTTGTACCAGTGTACAGGCTCTGGTCTAGCTGGATTTGTAAGGTAGAATTGGGATCATGGTTGTGGTGGGATAGGAAACCTTAAAGAACTAGAGGAAAGTTGTTTGTTTCATCATTGCTACACTGCACCTCGACTGGCCCATCTCCTTCCCACGACCCTTCTGTAGGGAGATGTCCAATTATCTACCTATTAGCTTTGGGTCTCCACTCTGCACTTCCCTTCATTCACAATGATAAGATTTTTGTACTTTGATACCTGGTACCTGATCCCATCGACATCTTGTGGTCACACAGACTCTGGTGTCCTTCTTCCATGTGAGCTTTGTTGCTTCTCAACTAGATGGCTGCTTGTTTATCTTCAAGCCTTTAAGACCCCAGATGCTATATCTTTTGATAGCTGGGCACCATCAACTTTCTTTACCACATTTGCTTATATACCCACTTTGTCTTCAGCGATCGTATCAGGAACGTGAGTATCATGGAATGCCAGTTTAATAGAATAAAGTATTCCTGCATTGAGGGAGTACTTGAGTAGAGGCCCCTTAATGGCATTTTACAAACTCGTGGTGCATTTATTTTGACCAGGTCCCTGTCAGCTTAACAGATTTATATTAACTAATGCTTTCATGTTTTCCCCTAGGGAAGAAAGCTTAAATCTCAGATGGGTTTCTTTCCAGGCCTTTTTTATTACTTTGCTTATATTATAATAGCATCTGTTTGTTTGCTTCATTGCTATCTTTAGTGAACTAATAAAAAGAGAGTTAGCCAAATATTAAAAATATATTGTTATGTCACTTGGAAACAATAAAAAAAAGCAGTGCTTCTATTTTTCCAGTCCTCTTTATGCAAGCGAGAAACTCCCTCATGAGCAAATACCTACTCTCTGACCGACAGTGTGTTCTCCTTTTGTAGATATTGTGCTGTCAGTTGTTATTATTGTGATATATCTGTCTAATATAATAAATGAGGCCAAAATATGGCCTCTGTTATTTTTATAATCAATTCAATGGCTGCCTGGGGGGAGGGGGAGCCCAGTTCTTCATTCATCCTGCCCCCTGAGAAGAGGTTAAGTCTCTGATCATAAGATTTCCATCTCTTTTATATGGGAGGGAAAAGAGGCCGTGGGCTTGGATCAGCCCTTTTCTGAATCCATGGACAAATCTCTGTTCCTTTGGGTCGTTGCCAGCAGAGACAGTACGTGCCAGCAGCAGCACTCCCACAATGCACTCGGGGAGCGAAACCCTGGTGGCAGTGCACCTGGTGCCAACAGACTCTGCTCCTTCGGTCGCTGGATTTGCTTCTGTCAACAGTTTGCCAGTGTGCCCAGCTCACCGATGCCTGCCTTCTTCATTCTAAACCTGCCCTGTCACCCCAGCCGCTCTGTTTGTTTCTTGCTTGATTTACTGTACCGTGATGATTTGCTTTTTAAACAAGCCTCACCTCAGAAAAGACTGTCCTTGTACAGCAGCTTGATTATAATCACATTTAACAGTGCAGTGTGAGCACCTGGTATAAAGCCTGAAGACAGCCCCATCTGACTAGCTGGAGCCTTCTGTGCAACCTGGAGACATTGTTTGGGGTGGAGCGAGTCTCCTAACCTGTTTGTGCCATTGTGCAGTTCCCCGCTACTTTGACTTGTTCAGTAGATATTAGACTCCGCTGTTTTATCGTCTGCTTCTTTTATCTCAGCATGATCGCTTCATTTGTCTTGGAGCACTTGGATTTGCTTCCCAGTAGTAGGCTATGATGCTCATTCCTGAGCTTCACTACTCAAAAAGGTTTGCCTTGAGCATTGCACGCTATTAATAATCAAAGTGACAAGAGCTTCTGGGGTAGAAACAGCATGACTCATCAGGAACCTTACCTTTGGCTCAGCTGGGGAAGAACTCTGAATAAGAGAATGGCTACAGGACTCAAGATGACTGTCAGTGTCCCTGAAATGTACCTGCAGAAATGGTTACGTTGGTGTGTGCTTTGCTGGGTGTCTTTTCAACAACGGTGAGGTGAACAGAAAAGCGGGTGGCCTGTGATGGTGGCCGTTAGCGGAGGAGTAGTGCTGGGAGGGGACCTGAGGCCAAAGGAAAGCACTCGCACTCTTCATTTGAATATCACCTCCTGCCCTTTTGCAAGGTCCTCCCTGTAGTTCACAGTACTAATATTCTCTTATTAAGAGGTAAGTAAGTGTCAAATACTATATGCTTGGGCCAAACCTCTACAACATGGATTTTCAAACTGGGTGTGGGGGTGAGGAGGAGGGGAAGGGGTCCACCATGTTAAATCTAGACAGGACTGTAGTTTGGTACATAAAATTTTTGTTACTTCACTAAGCTCTCTTTTAAAATGTTGCTTTGTTCTTTTGAACCTTCAGATGGTCAAGTCTACAGCTTTGGGACTCTTCCCTGGAGACACGAAGCAGCAGAGATTTGTCCAAGTAACCCCCTTCTAGAACATGCTCTGGTTGGGCACTATGTTGTTACTGTGGCGACGGGGAGTTACCACAGCGGCGCGGTGACGGACGCAGGCACAGCGTACATGTGGGGGCAGAATTCAGCTGGCCAGTGTGCGGTGGCCGACCAGCACTATGTGGCAGAGCCGCAGCCCGTCAGCATTTCCGACGCCGAGACCAGCCCTTTGCTGGCCGTCAGGATCTTGCAGTTGGCGTGTGGGGAGGAACACACGCTGGCCCTGTCCATCAGCAGAGAGATTTGGGCCTGGGGTACCGGCTGTCAGCTGGGTCTCATCACCACTACCTTCCCTGTAACAAAGCCCCAAAAGGTCGAACATCTTGCTGGGCGCGTGGTGCTGCAAGTGGCCTGCGGTGCGTCCCACAGCTTGGCGCTTGTGCAGTGCCTCCCTTCCCAGGACCTGAAGCCAGTCCCAGAAAGATGCCTCCAGTGCAGCCAGCTCCTCATGACCATGACCGACAAAGAAGACCACGTGATTATATCAGACAGCCACTGCTGCCCGCTCGGCGTGACGCTGTCCGAGTCCCAGCCAGACAGCCGCGCCAGCACTGCTGTCACCCCGTCCACTCTCGATGCCCTTGGGAGTCAGGCAGATGTGTTTGAGAACAGCAGGGGAGGGGACAATGAGCCGCCTGGCAGCACAGAGCAGAGTGTCGGAAGTGTCCAGACCACCAGTGAGGATGGCGGCTCCTCCCAACAGGACATTGTGGGAACAGCTGGAATCCCTTCTGCCCGAAATATACCCTCGTACCCTGATACCCGGGCAGTAAACGAATACCTGCGGAAGCTGTCCGATCAGTCCGTGAGAGAGGAGGCTGAGGACAGTGCGAAGTCGGTGCCCTGTCAGGTACCCGTTATAACATGAAGGGGGTTCTGGGATTGAGCCCAGGAGCTTTTTCCTTAGAAACTTTCTGGCGTCCTGGCGGTGCTCTGAGCTTGGCATTGGGCCACAGTCATGAGGTCACCCGTTGGAGCCCCACCGGTCCCTCCGAGGGAGGAAGGAGAGGCTGGCTGCTCCCGTAAAGGTTTTCGGTCTGGGAAGCCCTGGGCGGTACTGCTGTGAGTCAGGGCTGTAAGGCGCGGGGGACGTTTTGCAGGTCTCGAGCAAAGCGCAGACCGACGCTCCTGCCACTGCGCGGCTCTGTGTCCCAGCGGCCCCGCAGACAGGGTAGGATAAGTGCCAGTAGGCGCTAAGGCTTCATATTTCTATTTCTTCACGCACCTCTTCAGTGTGCCTATCATTTTGTTCTATCAGGAAAACCTAGATAAAGAAAGAACCTGAATCAATTGAAAATTGCTCTTTATGTTCAAGTTCGGACTCTTTATTATTTTTAGAAGATGCCAAGCCGGATTTGTTTCGCGAGTAGTAAAATCCTCCCCTTTTAAATTCCTAATTTCTTCTCTCCCCAAGAGCTGAAATTCTGAACTCTGGTGGACTGCTCCAGACACAGCCCAACCCACTCTCATCAAGTGAACTCTGGATTTTGGTGACCCAATGTAGGGTCACCTACATAGGACTGCTCCTTGGGGTTTCCAAGATTTTTTTTTTGAGGGGGGGGAGTTGTCCAAGATTTTAAATCTTTATGTGAGCAGTCTCATCTTCCTCCCTCTGAGCAACTGGTGGGTTTGAACCACTGACCTTGAGTTTATTGGCTCAGCGCATAATGCTTTACACCAACAAGGCTCTTTGGGTTCCTGATCAGTATAATTGAACATAGCTGTATGCTCACAAAGTTCCCTCTGACCTGTATTTGTTCCACTCCCTAGCATCTGCAAAGAACTCTACAAGGCATTTTTTCCTTCCTCTTCATCAGGGAAGGTTGCTCTGTAGGCAGATAGCTCAGCTGTAGGAAGACATAGAAACTTACTGGAAGTATGAACTTTAAATATATATATATATATTTTTTTGTTTGTTTGTTTGTTTTGGGGGGCGGGCATCACTGCTCTCCAGTGGTGGGAGTAGGAGGGCCAGCCCCACTGCTGGAATTGAACCTCCGTCCCAGTGGGCCGCAGTCCCGCGCACAACCACTACGCCACCGGGGCTCAGCCCGAACTTTAAATATTTTAAATAATTTTCCATTACAATCGGGATCCTTATTATCTTTGAAGTGAGTGGATAATGTTATCTTATCTACATTGCTGTCACTTTGAAAATTTGTGGTTACAATAGAGGGAAAAAATTATATACCAGAACAAAGTAAATTTTAAGAGTCCCTGAAAGAATAATTCCTCAGAGCAAGCTTTTAATTTTGCTTTCACTAAAAGTCTTAAGAAAACGAAACCAAACCACCTAATTAAAGAAAAATCAATTTAAGAATAGAGCATTCTGAAATTTTAAATAAAACAAGGTTAACCAAAGTGCCTGTAAAAATATTTTTGAAAGCATTTTCTTGTATGTTTTAAAAGAATTTGACTTTTGAAAAGTCAGTTTCTCAATGTTGAAGTTGGTGGTTTATTGTACACAGCTTGCTAGAGTATTGATTTGCTATCACTGAAATAGTCTTTCCCTTCCGAGTACTGAATCAGAACCCCTAGAGGCCCCCTTTGTGCCCCAGGAGGGGGCCCTGACTGTCCTGCACCATCTTCCCAATGGCTGCTGTCATTGAAACCCCCCCGTGGTAGCCTCTGTCAGCAAGGGTTTTAGAGTTTGTTAGGCATGTAAAGATTTTGTTTCCTATCCTAGTGTTGGTGTGGTGTTACAGGTGTTTACTTTATTCAGCTCATTCATTAGAAGTGTGTCACTTATACTAGACAACTGTACTTATTTATTTTTTTACTTTGGCTAAATGTCTCGTGTGAAACAACACAGTTTTGTGACATAAACCAATATAGGTCATAAGGCATGTACATACCTCAGATTGGATTTTGCTATTATTTGACAGAGCTACCTAAAATTATGTCTTTTGACAAAGTTACTCTTATTTTATTCCATGTCCTTAGTAGAAGGTGTCACTTAGAAGGATATAATGTTTATATGTAGTAGAATTTTCTGAGTTTCCTCTAATTAGTGGTCAGAACCCTTTAAAATAATCACCCCTGAAGATGTGTGTTAAAAGCCCTCACAAACCAATAGTGACGGCAGTTCTCCTGAACAAGCTATGGAGATGCACCACCAGTGAAGTATTGATTTTCATGTTTAATCTTTGCTGTGTGTGGTGCCTTTATTAATTTTACTGAGCATTTTAATGATAGATTACCTTATCTGCACAGTAACAGCCCTGTTGACTTAGTGTTCAATGCAACAAAGTGTGTGGAGACACCCACCACATGGCGCGCACCCGGCTGTCCAGGCTGTGTCAGGTGCCCTCGGGCCGGCCCAGCCCCATAACCATCCCATGCATTGTAGAACAAGACATCATACCAGGCACCAGGAGTTATTTCTCTAAGGAAAAGGAAAATCACTGTTACATGTTTTTGCTTGGCTTTTAATGCTAGATCAAATTGAATGTGCAGATAACGTGGAGAATTTGGGGAGTAGAAGGAGAAGCAACTGTTTTATTGTAATTTTGATGATGTACCAAAGCTTTTTTGTGTTTACTTCATTCATTTCACGGGTTTTCTGTTGGGTAAATGGTGGTATTTGATAGATAGGAATAACTTTCAACAGATCTGTCAACAAAATCTTTAGTTTGACTTTCAGATACACCCGGGGATCCTACATAGAAAGAACTCTGGGTCACAAATGTTTAATGATTAACCTACCACATTTTCCCGGGATAATAACGGGAGCAAAGGTGATCCTTCAGTTTCCCCAACCCACAGGCAGGTGGTGGAAAGCAGCTCATTCATGAAATAGAAAAAGCACTTGAATTCAAGAACATGCTTTATAACGGCTGGGTCAGAGGCTAACATACTTTTCTGCCTGTATATATTATATCTAAATTTCCATTCATTAAGTATTTCAGGAAAAGGTTCTTCTTAAAAACTTTTATTTTTCTCATATTGCTTAGTGTATATGTATGCGAATGTTTTTAAAGTGATTTATACAAAAACTCGACATCTTTTCCACTGCTCCCCAGTGCTGTCACTGTATACCGTCTTCCTGTCCCTCCCTCCCTTTCCACTGCCTTCCATCCCATAAAGGCAGCTGGGGCTCATAGTTCAATACCATGGAAAAGCACAGCACCCCGAGGGAGGTTCTTGATAAGGGTTTATATTTGGGGTGGTATTTTCTAATGTGCTAAGCCCACCACCTAGATAGCATGTTCACCTTCTGTCATTTTAAATTCGCCATGCATGCTAAGCATTCTCTTTACAGATTATATTTTTAGATGGCTTTCTTTTTTTTTAATGTGTGTATTTTAGTCTCTTGTCGAAGAAGCAGTTCCTCACCTTCACAGCCCCCCAACCACAAGCACCTCAGCTCTAAACAGCCTAGTGGTCTCGTGTGCATCTGCTGTTGGCGTGAGAGTGGCTGCTACTTATGAAGCTGGAGCCTCCTCTCTCAAGAAAGTGATGAACTTCTACAGCACAGCCCCCTGTGAGCCTGGAGCTCAGGCCCGTGGCAGCGGCGGCGGCGGCAGTCCCCTAGGCCCAGAAGGACTGAAAGATAGCCGCGAAGAACAGGTGAAACAAGAGTCGATGCAAGGAAAGAAAAGCTCAAGTCTTGTGGACATAAGAGAGGAAGAATCAGAGGGAGGCAGCCGAAGACTCTCTCTCCCAGGGTTATTGTCACAAGGTAAGGCAATAACCAGGGTTTGTGAACCCCTGCTGCTCTTGACGTCACCTACTGCAGTGCAGTGTAATTTTCGTTCCTAATTGATAAAGCTGGCATATCTAATGTCAAGTTTTTGTTGAGTTGTGGCCAGCTTGGTGGATGTGCTTGGTCTCGTTGACACTCTGCTTTTCCCGCACTCTCCTTTTCCTCTAGCTTTGTAATTAATTGCAGTGATCACACAGAACTCACAGGTCGTGCTCATGATTATAGGGCTTATTGAGGAAGTTGACAGGTAAGCAGCACAGGTAAGAAATGCTCAGGATACAGATATTCAGCCAGGACACGTTATAAAGTTACTCTGAGCTGCTGGTAAATTCCCACAGGGCATACCATTCCGTTACAACCCTCCACCCAAAGGCATTCACTCAAACTCTGTGGATCAGTGAACCCTCTTCCCAAATTATGTGACTAGGGGTATTCTACTCCAGTAAGCCTTAACCCGAAGACTCTCTGTGGGTTGCCGTGCCCAGCTCCCCTGATTAAGTGCGCTGTGGCACCCCACTTCATAAGCCGGCCTCCTGCAGTTAGCTTAGTGTGCTCTGTGGGCTGAAGTCCAACACTCTGCTTCATGCTCCGGTGGCTGGTTCTGCGGCTGCTTCTCTGCCACTCCTGAGATGCCGCAGCTGTTGCCTGGATCGAGGAGGTCCACCTCACTGGGCTCCTAAGTCCATAGGACATGCTCCCTTCCTGCCGCTTGCTGGTAGTGAGACCCCTTCCTTTTGCTCTCAGAGGGCTCCTTTTATAAGCAGCAGGAGGGCAATCACAGGAATCCTATCACCCGTTACAGTTGAATCCTGTAAGTGTATGTCTGACATCGATGCTGAAGAAGGCTAATTTTTGAGAGGTGCACAGACTTGCTAGAAGAAACACATTAAATTCACACGCAGGGGATTTTAAAGGAAAGGGGATTATGTCTGTGCTGGTGGTGGCGTTTGGGGTTCCGTGGTAGCCTGCCAGGTCAACAGTTGGGACCACCAGCCAAGGCTTTCTGCTCCCTTCGAGGTTTCCAGACGTGGAAACCCACAGGGCAGTTGTCGGGTCACTGTGTGTTGGAATTCTGTGTTTTGTTTTGAGAGGGAGAATGCAACATGATCTGGATGTCGGCATCTGCTAATGAGCCTGCTTTATTGTATTATTCTAGAATATCGCATGAGCCTCCTTTTCCCCCCTACTCGGAGCTGATACTCCAGAGATGGCGTGCAAAGTAAAAAAAGAACACCCTGCCTTGACCTTTCAGCTCTGTCCTGTTCCCCACACTTGCCTCACTCCGTGTGTTCTGTCATTGCATGCTTCGTAGTTACCTCTGCCAATAAAGCCTTCAGTTAACCCGGCTGAATTTGAATATGCCTATAAGAAAGCCCCTGTATTCAGTTATGCTTAGAAGAACCTTTCACTTCTGACTTTATAGTCTGAGAAACCTGTAGCGTTCTAAGTCTAACCATGTTTGATATTTCCTAAACAACTTGTGGGGAAGACTGGTTTTTACCCTGTTGTTACACCGTAGGAAATGCTCTTTATTTTTTTCCTGTCATTGCACCATATGAAATATCTACTTTTATCCTGTCATTGCACCATATGAAATACTCTTCCGGTTTAAGGGGCTTCTTTGCAGATTCCAGTTTTCCTACCCTTGATCTTAAACAATTGCTCAAGAAGTGGTGCTTCCAGTTTTCCTTCTCTGGCACAATTTTACATGTACTCCTTTGCTGTGTCGCTTTTAAAATGATCTGGAATACATCCTTCAGGCAACACCCAGTAGAGGTTTCTTGGAGTGACTCTCTGCGTATAGGTGGATGATACGTTCATCAGAAAAGTTGTTGATCCTAGCCCATGATCATCACGCTCATGGCCCACGAGTTAATGGCTAACAGAGTTGACATATAGTGACATTCGATGATCTTAAGGGCATGCACACCAGATTGAGGTGTGAGATTTACATGATGCATGCTTCTGTTGAAATCGTGACTCTATAAAAGGGAGATGGCAGCATTCTTCTAAAGGGTCATTTAAACTCTGCTTAAAATCATTTGAAACATTCAGACATGTATAAAATGTTTGTATTTTAGTACATGTGTAGTGTTTTTGCTCCCCATAAAACTCACTGCCATCGCGGCAGTGCTGAGTCACGGTAATCCTGTAGGACGGGGTAGAACTACCCCTGTGAGTTTCCAAGATGGTTACTCTTTATGGGAATATAAAGCTCCATCTTTCTTCCTCGGAAGTGCTGGTGTCTTGAACTGCTGACCTTGCGGTTAGCAGCCCAACACATAACCACTCCACCGCCAGGACTCTCTTTCTCATCTGAGAAACTTGTGAATTCTATACCTTAACGGAATTTTTTAATCACTATTTATGATACGTTTGAATAGACATTAGCTTGTTAACTTAATTTTGCTTTGAAATGGAAAAAACACTTGTCAGTCTTAGTGTTATATTTTGTTAAGCTTTTTTATATTGCAAAGCCCACAAGATGTCAATAGATGTTCTAGAAGAAAGGATTCTGTGGCCCAGTGCTTGCAGGGCTGGATTAAAACCATCTCACCTGGCCTTTCACTGCAGGACTTGGACTGTGTTGAACGTGATTCTCAGGTACCACGTTAGTGAAAATCTGTGGATCCGTGAGGCTTCTTTTCTCACTCCCCACTCTCTCTCATTCTCAGTCTCCCCCCGGCTCTTAAGAAAGGCTGCTCGGGTGAAAACTCGGACGGTGGTCCTGACGCCCACATACAGTGGAGAAGCAGATGCCCTCCTGCCTTCTCTGAGAACAGAGGTCTGGACGTGGGGGAAAGGGAAGGAGGGGCAGCTCGGGCACGGCGATGTGCTGCCCAGGTAAGTGCAGCCTTCTTTCGTTGACTGGCAGGCATTGATTTACATAACCTCCTTCCTGCCTCTGGACCCCAGCAGGAGGACTTTATGGAAGTCTCTTAATCTCAATTTCCTCAGAGAAGGAATAAGATCCTTATAAGCTCTGGATTATTCTGTTTTGACATCAGATAAAAAGACTAGCCTTGAATGTGCTGCCGCAGGACACCTTTTCACCTCTTTTTAATCTCGACATAAGAAAAGGGTTGTTGGCTGAATTTGGCTGAGCACAGAGAACCAAAGTAAAATGCCAGTGTAAAACCCATACACATTTGCATGGGTATATAGTTAGGTAACACAGAAGTGTAACTACAGTTATGTATAAATTACACATATGTGGGGACAGACACATAGAGTCATTTGAAGACACCAGTACTGGTACTCTTCAGACATAACCACTTTCCAACAGTGATCTTGTGGGTTCAGAGACCTGTAGTGAGGTTGGTTCCGTTATTTCCAACTCATAGCAGCTCTGTGCACAGTGGATGCAACCCTGCCCAGTTCTGCACCGTCCCCACAGTGGTTCTTATGCTTGAGCCCATTGTTGGCATCCGCTGTGTCAATCCATTAAGCCCAGGCACCCCCTTTTTGTTTCCTGCCCCTCTGCTTTATCAAGCATGGTATCCTTAAAGACTGAGTACAGCTATAGTCTTGTGGGCTAACTTAGTCAATTGGAAAACCTAGTTTACAAACATCATTATCTGAGCGTGCCTGGGAATTGTAAAAGCTTTCACGTGGCCATCCAAGATTCAGTTATCTGTGCCCACTTGCCAGGAGCAAGTAGTAATAAGGTTAAGAGACGCGCAGAGAATGAGCAAGTTAATAAGTGCCATACCCTGAGACCATGTGACTGATGTGACTGGCCACCACCACTGACCAATCCAACTTGGATTACAGTGGCAGCAGCGTTCTCTCAACATTTTTATTTCAAAGTAATAGCAATAATAAAACCAGACAAACTGGAACACCAAAGACTAGAAACCACCCTGAGACTATACCCAAAACATTTCTTAAACTTAGACTTGATTCCCTGAGATCACCTTTCAGTGAAAGAGCAGGGGGCACACACAATAAAGGATATTACCCATAACCTCTTACAAACTCTACTTAAAACCATCCGTACCAGACCAAACAACAGTTAAGCAAAATCAAGCTGGGGGTAGGGAAACTCGTGTTGGAAAGGGAATAAAGTAGATACACAAAGAAGGTTGACATGTGATAAATTAACGTCACTGAACAATTTATATGGAAATTGTCAGTGGAACCTAACTTGACATATAAACTTTCACCAAAATATTGACTTAAAGATGGTAAAGGAGTGTTGAGGATAAGATGGTATTTCCTTGGTACAGTGGAACGGTTTCACTTTTTAGCTTATAAAACAGAGGCCGCTAGGAATAAACTAAGATGCTTTTTACCAAAAATAATATAAAAGAACTAACATATTTTAAAAGCTTTAAAAAACTAATTGGAATGTATACATCTATCAAATCATTCCACAGTTCAATCACTTTCAATTGTACGTTAATTGCCACAATTCCTTTTCAAACACTCTATCTCTGTGGACCCCTTCATGTCTTTTTTTTGTTTTTTGGTGGGGGCGGGGGGGGCATCACTGCCTTCTGGTGGTTGTGGGAGCTACCCGGTGCTGCTGGATTTAAACCGCCAAGTCCGCGGACTGCAGTCCACTCAACCACTTACACCACTGGGGCTTAGCCCCGGACCCCTTCATGTCATCACCCCTTCACCCGGCCAACACTCTGTGCCCCACTGCCTCCCCAAACCCTGATTCCACTTGCTGACTCTATAAGTTCATCAGTCCTGGTTTTCATTCCCCCCAAAGCGATTTAACATAGACTGCTACTTCAGAGCTTGTGTATTTTTATACTGAAAGATGTCTCTGCCGCTGGCAAAACAATTGAGACATTAGATAAGTCTATCCACGTACATTGAAATCCCTGGGTGGTGCAAATAGAGAACATACTCTGCTGTCAGTCAAGAGGCTGGAGGTTCAAGTCCACCCTGCAGCATCTTAGAAGATGCCGATCGTTTCCGAAGTGTCACCCACGGAGAGCGCTGTGGGGCACAGTTGTAGCCTGACACATGTGGCGTCACCAAGAGTCGGAACTGACTTGATGACAGTTCAGGCTTTCTCCCTCCATGCTCACTAGAGAAGCTAATAGTTATTGATTGAGCAAAGGGCGAGGCTTTCTGATCCCTTAAGATCGACAGCCTCAGAAATTTCTCCTCTGCCCTTAGTGTTGCTACGTATCGAAATTGACTTAAATGGCAATGCGTTTGCTTTGAGTAGATATATTAGATATTTGCAAACTTTATAGACATGTAAATATAAATCATAAAATAATGTGAATATGTCGACTCTTTAACAGTGAAGCCACCTATAATTTTAAAATGTATAGATATTTAACTCATGAGTTTTATTGTGCTTGAAGTTTTATTCTGTCATTATGAATCATTTGTAGTTATGATTTCTTAAAAACTATTTTAGTTGTTGTTGAGAATACATAGAGCAAGACATGCACCATTTCAATAATTGTGCGGCAATCTAAGAGCTCACTGCTCAAGTCACTGTTCTTGACTAGTTAAGTTCAATAAGCTATTGTTCAGATTTAAGATGACGTCAAGGGATATTTTCGGTTCAAGGTTTAAAGATTATTTCACAGCATTAAGTTTAATAGTCCTTACATATTTGAACTCTGGGGTTAATTAGTCATTTATACAACCATCCAAAAATTAGTTAGAGCACTTAGAGTAACTTAAGCATTTGCACAGTACTTTGACTCTGCTTTCTTTTGAAATGTTTAGTTTTACTTAAAGGAAGTTACTATGAAATACAAGAAAGGACATGATTCTTGCTTAGAGTACTTTCTGTGGGTTTATTTGAGTGGGTGTGTTTTTCTTTAAGGCTTCAACCGTTGTGTGTCAAATGTCTGGATGGTAAAGAAGTAATCTACGTGGAGGCAGGTGGCTACCATTCTCTTGCACTTACAGCGAAGTCCCAGGTAGGTGGCACATGAATCAATGCTAATCTTTTTATGAAAGGCAACTTGGCACATGTTTTTAAAAGAATGTTGGTTTGTTTTTATTCTCAGATAAAGAAAATCCATAACTCAGATGTTTGGGGATTTGGGGATGAGAGAATTAACATAACTTTTTCCCCCCTAAAATTCTGGGACCTGAAAATGACCTCCAGAATCATTTCAACAAAGTCTATATTTATACAAAGTATTTCTGGAGGTGCTATGGAATGAGTGGAGGATCGCTAACCACGGGACCAGCAGTTCAAACCCACCAGCTGGTCCACGAGAGGAATGTGAGGCTCTCTACTCTCATAAAGATTTATTGAGTTTCTGAGGCTACGTCTTTACAGGAGCAGAGAGCCTCAGTTTTGTTCCTTCAGAGTGTCTGCTGGGTTCTCACTGCTGGTCTTGCAAGCAACATCCCAGTACATAGCTGCTGCCCTTTTCCAGTATAGAGTAATTCCTGTGTGTGACCTTGGTTAAGTTGTTTAATCTCAAGAGCAGTTTCTGTATATTTTTTAAAGCAACGGTTGTGCTAGCAAATCCAGGGACAAGGAGACAAAAAGATCTAAAATCTATGGCCAGGAGGGCGTAGAATGCCTGGTGGGGCTTGGTCAAGTGCAGTGTAGCTCAGAGAAGGAAGTACAGAGAGCCAAATGAAGGTCAAACATGACAGTGGCACAGGAAGAAAGTAAAAGGAAATAGAGAAAAGAACAAGGAGGCAAAAGACATTTTTAGAGGTATAAATATAGGCATGTATGTGGAAATATATTAATATATAATTATAGGGATATAGGTCTATGTACATGTAATTTATATGTTAAGTATCAAGGTAGCAGATGAACATTGGGCCTTTACTAGAGTCCTCCCACAATGAAAAGAAAGAACACTTTGTTCTAATAACCTGGCGTTCTGTGATGCTCCCCTTCCTGACACTATCCCTGAAGACAAAATGGGTGCATAAGCAATTGTGGTGAAGAAAGCTGAAGGTGCCCGGATATTATAAGATACAGCATCTGGGGTCTTAAGGGTTTGAAGTTAAACAAGCGGCCATCTAGCAGGGAAGCAACCAAGCAGACATAGAAGAAGCACACCAACCCATGTGATCAGAAGGTATTGATGTGTTCAGGTATAAGGCATCAGTAGACCCAATAAACAACTTTTTGATGTGAACGAAGGGGGGGTCGGAATGGAGACCCAAAGCCCACGTATAGACAATTGGATATCCCCTCACAGAAGGGTCCTAAGGAAGGGATGATCCAGCTAGGGTGCAGTGTAGCACCAATGAAACACACCACACTCTTCTACTTCTTTAAGGCGTTCTCCCCCACACTATCATGACCCCAGTTCTGTTTTATAAACCTAGCTAATTCAGAGCATGCACTGCTAAGATAAGAGCTCTGGACACACAGAATCCGGAACAGATAAACCCCTCAGAACGAACATTGAGAGCAGCGATACCATGAGGGGAAGGAGAAGGTTGTGAGGGGAAGAAAGAGAGAACTGATCACAATGATCAACATATAACATCCACCCACCCCCGCCCCCAGGGAGATGAACAACAGAAATGTGGGTGAAGGGAGACAGCGGACGGTGTAAAATATGAAAGTGAAAGTAATTTGTAAATTACCAAGGGTTCATGGGAGTGGGAAGGGGGGGTCTTGGGGGGGCGGGTTGGTGGGGTGGGGAAGAGGAGCTAATACCAGGGACTCAAGTAGCAACATATGTACAAATGTGTTTGATACAATTTATGTATGGATTGTTGTAAAACGTGTAAGAATCCCTAATAAAAATGAGTTCTTTAAAAAAATAAAATAAAGCAACGATTGTGAGAATCGAACATTAGTTACTACAGGAAATGTATGAAGAACAAAGTTTAGCTAAGCAGCACCTCAGAAATGCTAATTATTGTTATTACTGTAAGCTCTTGGACTCTGTGTCTGAGGTACCTGTTCTTTATATTGGTCTTGTTTACAAATGAACTTTCTTTAGATTCATTATTTTAAACAGTGAGTATGGAGGCTAGGATATCTGTAACCCTGACGAAATGATTATGTGAGGTTCGTAGTAGACACTCAAAAGCGGATGCACAAATCTCACCTCCTGCCTTGTGGTTTTCTGGTAGGTTTATTCGTGGGGCAGCAATGCCGCCGGTCAACTTGGGCATTCAGATTTTCCAGCAACAGTTCCTCGGCTTGCAAAGGTACTTTGAAGAACCTGGTTAACTTTTAGAGTAGCTTATTCCAGAATTCTGAACGGTAGCCCTGTGTGTTTTTCCATATTCTATCTCCAAAAAGCTAGGGCGCGGGTGAGGGGGGAGGAGAATGCGTGTGTATGTAGATTTCTTTTGCTCTTCTCAAAATTTTATTTTTAAAAATGAAACCATTTGTTTTCCATCTAAATGTTGTTTTTCCTGGTTTCTTGGCCTTTTTCTCATTTTGGCCTCCCCATTCACGTGCTACTCATAGTTCTACTGTCTTTTTTTTAAGCAGAAAGGAAGTGCTCTCTTTTAGAACACACAATTTCCTACCACTGTTAAGTTGGCTTCTGAGGTTTTTTGGGGGGGCGGGGGGCATCACTGCTGCTGGTGGTCGTGGGTGCTACCCAGTGCTGCTCCTGAGAGCCAAGCCCATGGGCCGCAGTCCCGCTGTCAACCACTTAGGCCACCGGGGCTCAGCCCCAGCTTCTGAGCTTTATACTCCCAAATAATGTCTATTGTCTGGCTCCTCACTGAGTGCGCCTTGCATAGCGTTAGGTTTTCTGCACACACAGTACTGAAAACTTTATGTAAGCCTTTTCATTTTTCTATAATGGAGCAAAAAGCACAGGTGGATTTTTCCACGGGTGCATTGCGTTTGAATGCATGTGACAGTATTGACCGCTTGCTAACTTCCTAAAGGCACAGTGGTTCCCACCCCGCCCCCTCCCATTCACGGCAAAAAGACATGGCAGTTCTCCGTGCTTCAGCTCTGCTGTGTGTTGGAGCATTGAATAGTGAGCATAATAGACTGTGCACTCTAAAATAGTTCATCATATGCATCCCTTTTCCCCAAGACGTCCTCCGTGGAAGGATATACTAGAGTCTGAATAAGGATATACTAGAGTCACGTACCTCAATTTCAGAAACATGATTCCAATGTCAGATGCACTTAATGTTACAATAACTCGACCATTGAATGTATGTGTAGCCGTCAGTATGTAAGTGGGGGTTCAAATGTTCATGGAAAAACAGAGGGAAAAGATCACGGATTTTTTCCATGAATTTTTAAATCCCCTTGTCTAAGATTCTATGGCAATATTGTGAACATTGCTTTTTCCTTTCAATGAACTTAATGCTACAGGGAAGTAAAGCCTGAAAAGCATACAGCCCATTGCCACTGGGTCTATCCCAGCCTAGTGGCTCTGGAAGACGGGGTCAAACTGCCCATGCAGGGTGTTCGAGACTGAACTCTTCTCCCAAAAGCTGCTGGTGGGAACCACTGACCATAGCCACTGGTCCCCAGTATTCTTAAATCATTCAGCACTAAGAGCTCTTTGCTGGAGTTCTGACCCATAGCAACCCCCAGCAGAGTAAGTGGCCATTGGAAGGAGACTGGCATGTCTTTTCCCTCCGGCGTGATCGACTGCTGTGTACAAGCTGTCAACCCCTCAGCGGCCTATGCTTCAGAACTGTGCCACCAGGGCTGCTTCTCTTAAAACATTAACAACCAAGCTCACAGCCCTCAAGTTGATTCTAACACATCATGGTTTGATAGGACAGAGCAGGGCGGTTCCTTCGGATTTCAGAGAATTTGAATCTTGACAGCACTCGACATTGTCATCTTTCGCCCACACCATGGCTGTTTAATTCCAACCACTGGCCTTGCGGCTGCCAGCTTAATACACAACCCACTTCTAACTCGAACTTATTAAAGTCTTTTCAGTGTAAGCATTTCATGAGTAAGCTGTTAATATCTGGATATTTTATCACAAGTAAAGATAGTAAATGGTTCCCTGCTGTTCATTGATTCAGGAAAAAAAATTAGAAAATGAACTTACTCATACAAAGGCAATTTTGTTGGTTAGTATGGAGACCCTAGAAATCAAACTTTCATTAAACATTTTAGATTCAGAGACGAGATCATGGAACTTGTTATGAGTTTTTAGTTTCATTACTCTTACTGTCTACCTAAAATTTTGACATTGAACTTTTGGGTTTTCGTTTGGCCAATGAGAGCCACATTTTGAAGCCATTCTAATTGACCTTTTAAAATAAAAAATAGGGGGCTGAGTCCCGGAGGCGTAGTGGTTGTGCGCAGGACTGTGGCCCACTGGGACAGAGGTTCAATTCCAGCAGTGGGGCTGGGCCTCCTACTCCCACCACCAGAGAGCAGTGATGCCCCCCCCCCAAAAAAAATAGGAGTGTTGTGAAATCCAAATTAGTTTTTAAACATAAAGGCTGATCATTTGTATATCTTAGCATTCAATCTTTCATTGAAAGGAGAGTTGTGCATTCGTACCACACTTAATTTGTGAGCATTGTCTACCGTCTTGTAGTCATTGTTGTTAGTTACTGCTTTCCCCCAGCCTCCCTGCCGTGCCTCCACAACCAGACCAAGCTTCCTGTCATCGAGTATCTTCTGATGCCTGGTGACCCCAGAAGACAGGGTAGAACTGCTGTGGATTTCCAAGCCTGTAGCTGTTCATGCGAGTAGGGTGGCCCCTCTTTCTCCCTTGGAGCACCTGGTGGCTTTAAGGGCAAACCCTGTGGATTGTAGCCCAACTCATTAAACGCTGTGCCACCAGGACATGCCAAGGTCATTAATCCAGTGACTCTCTCTAAACATTTATCTATCCTAGATTTCATACACAGTCATACAAAAGAAAACAAGAAACAGGCAAGCAACAACAGTGATAAACCAGAGAGACTCTCAAACACACAAAAAGCAGAAACTATAAAAACTTGTGCAAATTTAAAATGAGTCAAAAGGGCGATCAAATGATGAACTGTTGTTACATTTCACTTCACTCCCCAAATTCGTTTTTAGCAGAGACTAAGAAGAAGACCCTTTCCTCCAGTTAAAGTTTTAATCGACAGGAAGTTAGTTATTTGGAAACAATTCGAACCTAAATTTGAAAACGAAATAAGGGATTTCTGGCAGCCTCTGCATCTCTTCTGTCTTTGGACTGGACACATTGTGGGGCCATTTCTGCCCTCAGAGAAGGCTGACTTTGGGCGAGGCTGGGTTTGGTGACTGTCTCGTTTTTTGCTGGATTGCCTTCACCTGGAACAAAGAGTATCTTGCTGTCCTTGCAGGTAAATGGTGTAAATGGCATCTGGAGTGTCACAGCAGGCCCGGATTATTCCCTCTTTTTGGTGGACACAGAAGATTTCCAGCCTGGATTATATTACAGTGGTCGACAGGTCCCAACTGAAGGTGACAGGCTTCCAGAGACTCAGAGTGGTACTAAGACTCCAGTACTTCTCTCCTGTAATAAGGTGAAAAGAAATTGATTCCCACAGCCCATTCAGTAATTCATGAAAAGTTTTATCTTTTTGCTTTCTGTATGTATGCGTGTTACCACATCACCTGTGATTTCACCTTATTTAGCATTACAAAACCCTTCCCATCCCACCTTTATAAATTTCTGGCCTCTTGTTGAATGCTTCCAAAGACTATTTCATCATGCCATTTCCCAATAGGATCAGGGTGGGTAAATGTCTAAATATGAGGAAATGGCATGGGAGCCGCAGGTAACCTCTGGCTACACAGAGAGGAAAATCCAAATCCACACCACCCCAAGGCCGATTGCCAAAAGTCGGAGGTCAGGCATGTCTTCAAGCTCTCCTGACACCAGTCATCCCTCCAACGCTGTCCACTTCCCCCTGCCTTCAAAGGTTTCTTGTGGGGGCCAGACAGATCACAAATAGTCCTGATTGAGGGGTTTTATTGTGTGTAAGGGGAGCCAGCCCCTAGCATATCACGGGTCTGGTAGACGCAATTGTACAGCAATTAAAGTAAAGTCATGGAGAATATGCGAGAGAGAAATAATGGAGTCATGCATTTTACGTAGCATGCTTGCCTCAGCCCCGCGTGATGGTCCACGTGGAGAGAGAGTGGGCAGGAGGAGGAGAGGACATGGGGAGAGGGAACAGGGAAGAGAGGGAGACGAGGGAGAGGTGACCAAGCGAGCTCCTTTGTTGCTGACTAAGACTTATTAATCTTTTGGGGACGCGCAAATCTCTAATTACAGGTAAGGGCATACATCACAGCAAAGGGTTGTGCTCTAGGTAACATAGCAGTGAGGGGGACAAACTAGGGACATACACCCAATAGGAAGGAGCGGTATTGGGGTCCCCTGTGTGACAAGATGGATGGACCTCAGGCTCCTGGTGGCAGCCTAACTGTCACTGAGCAGGTTTGACTTGTTCTCTGGCTCTTCATAGTGACCATTAACAGTAGAATATGAGCCCCACCTACCAGGGCCAGACTGATAATTGGAAGCTTTCAGGGAGAGGTAATCCACTGTATTTAACAGCTGGGGGTGGGCCCTACCTGCCAGCACTCTGGCAGGCTGGAAGAGTCTTATCTCTCACCATGCAGTTGGCAAGTAAGCTCTAATGTTTGGTACTTGGGGAAAAGTCTTCTATTAATCCCACAATTGTGGAAGCTAACAGGTTACAAAATGGTAATGATGCAGTTCTTTTATCTTCACAGCTTCTTCTTGGCCATCCTGACAGGCATGTCTATCTCTGGCCCTCAGCCTCTAGACCATGCGTTCCCAGTTCCTCTGCTCTGACTCATGGTCTGTGTGCTGCAGCATCTGATGCCTGTGTTACCTCCACTGCTCAGACAGGGAGCTCACACATTCTCCACTGGTGGCTCTTCTTCCTTGGTGATCATAGGCTTCTTTCTGTGCTTGCTTCTTACACGGGTCCAAGATGAGCAGGGGGCAGACAGGCAGTCCACTAGCAGTGCTTTTTCTCCCACCCCCTTCTTTTGCACTGGGTGGCTTTATCAGAGCTCTCTGCTGTTATCTTACAGGAATCCACTTGAATACTATTTATTAACCAGAGGCAAATAGGTGAGACTTCATCTTTTTCCATTTGAATTTCTTTTTGTTTTTCAGAGGTTCTGGCAAACACTTCCAGCACAATGTTGAATAAAAATGGTCTCTGGTTCCTGTTTACAGGGAAAATGCTTTCAGTTTTTCCCCATTGCATGACATGTTAACCATTCGTTTTTCACATATGGCCTCTATAATGTTGAGAAATGTTCCTTTTAGCCCTATTTCCTTGAGTGTTTATATTAGGCCCTTTGCTGGTTATCTTTTAGCCATTAAAATAACACAGATCTTCAAAGTCAGGAAATGACTCTCCAAGTTCCTATTGTCTGGATTTTTTTGTTTTCGAATCGGATATCCCAGGGATTCTGTTTTGTTTTTTGTGCATGTGGCTATGTCCATAAGGTATGCATGTATGGAGCCAAGGTCATTCTTGCTAACAACAACACTGGCCAAGGCTTGTTCTTCCAGGCAGACTAATCAACTCTCGGTAGCTGCTGATCCTAGCTCCATGTTCCTCATGGAAGATTTCCGATGTAAGGGACAGCCTGATGTAAGGGACAAGGCTCTCCTCTGGATCTTTGGCAACCACAGACGGCTGATAGTCTCTGGGGTCAGCAGCCTTGGCTTTTTTTTTTTTTTTTTTGACTTCACTGCCTCTGGTGGTCTGGGAGCTACCCAGTGCTGCTCCTGAGAGCCACCCCTGGATTTGAACTGCCAAGCCTGCGGCTCACTCAACCACTTACGCCCCCGGGGCTCCGCCCGGCTGTTTGTTTTTGTAGGGATAGGTAATGACAGACAGTGAATGGTTCTGTTTAATAGTATCACTGACAAATGACACAGAACGTCCTCTTGAAAGAAAAATCACCTTGAAACGATAAGTAAGTTAGCAGCTAGACCCTTTCTAGCTCAGTGTACAGCATAGACGTCCTCTCTGCTTACATTAAGAGACACACATCCTTATCATTTGGATCTTCATGTAGCCTGTACGTCTGTGGTCCAAACAACTGCACTGTGAAACTTAAAAATGGAGATAAATGATTATGGAACTACAGATATTTGTGTGTGTGAATAGAGCTATAGATATGGATCTATTGCTGTTAGGTGTCAAGCCATTTCTGACTCGCAGCAAGCGTGTGCATGCGTAACAGAAAGAAGCGCTGCTCGGTCTTGCGCACCCTCAGAGCCGTGACTTTGTTTGAGCCCGTGGTGTTGCAGCCGCTGTGTCAATGCGTCTTGCTGAAGATGTGGACTTTTTTCGCTGGCCCTGCACTCCAGCAAGCTTGAAGTCCATCTCAGGGGACAGATCTGCCCTGATACCATGGCCCAAGGACCCTAGGTGAAGTCTTTTTGTTGTCCCTTGTAAGGAGCATTCTGGCTGTACTTCCAACGCAAGCCCGCTTGCTCCTCCGGCAGTTTTCGTTCGTGTTACTTACCAGGCAATTGACCCCATGACTCGGGTAAAATGAACCCGTGACTTCAAAGTGACTTCTTTGCTCTTTAGCAATGAGAGAGAGGTTTTGCAGCAGATTTGCCCAGTGTAGGGCAGTCATTTGATTTGATTGCAGCTTCCATGAATGCTGGTTGTGCATCCAAGTAAAATGAAACCCTAAACAATTTTGATCTTCTCTGTTTATTGTGGCTTTCCTTATCGATCCCTTAGTGAGAATTTTCGTGAAGAATTTTTCTCTACATGGGGTGATATTCCACACTTTTTGATCTTCATCAAGTAATTTACCTCCAGTTCTGTCTACTGACAGCAAGCACAGTTGTGTCTTCTGCATACTGCAGGCTGTTACGGGGTCTTCCTCCAACCTTGATGACATGTTCTGCTTTGTATAGTCCAGCTTCTTGGATTATTTACTCAGCATACAGGTTGAATAAGTGTGGTTTAAGGATACAAGCCTGGTGTGAATCTTTCCTGATTTTTAACTCCATGTGATAGCCTTGTTCTGTTTGAATGACTGCCTGTGGGCCAGTTTCCTTGAGCCCAATTATGGATTGTGGAATTTTCACTTTCACACTGTTCACAGTTTATTGTGGTCCCCACGATTAGGTGCCTTTGTAATCAATTAATCACAGGTAAATCGCTTTTTGATATTTTGTGCTTTCAGCCAAGATCCATCTGATTCAAGCAAAGCTACAGATCAAGGTACACATATACAAAAGTAGTGTGCTGGCCAAGTTTTTTTTTAAAATTGCCACTTTTTTTGTTACTTTAACTGAGCAAAATACCAATAGTTAACAGCCAGCTTACAAATTTTCTGTTTAACAGTTAGCTCACACTAGCTGGTATGAGTTCATTTCAGTGCACCAAATTGCAATTGCCAAATTACATTTTATTGCTATAATCTTTTTCTTCTCTCTTATTACAGCTTGGGTACATCAGCAGAATGACAGCAGGAAAAGACAACTTTCTAACCTTGGTGGACAAAAATATTATGGGCTATATCGCCAGTCTCCATGAGTTGGCTACTACAGAAAGACAGTTCTATTCAAAACTGAGTGATATCAAATCTCAGGTTCTCAGACCTCTTCTCAGCTTGGGTAAGTAGCTAAAGGTGCCCCAGCATCATCAGGGCTGTTATTCAATCTCTACTCACGTGTAAAAAGAATCTTTTTAGAGCCCTTGTGAAGGTAGAAAGTAGAGCTTCTAGATCAGTGGTTCTCAACCTTCCTTATGTTGTGACCCTTTAATACAGTTCCTCGTGTTGTGGTGACCCCCTCCCGCAACCATAAAATTATTTTCATTGCTACTTCATCACTGTAATTTTACTACTGTTATGAATTGGGAAACCCCTGTGAAAGGGTCATTTGACTCCCAAGGGGATCGCAACCCACAGGTTAAGATCCGCTATTCTAGATATTGATAACAAAGAAATAAGAACAACTTTGAGCCTTGAAGTTAGACTTCTAAACACCACACAGAGCAGCGTCTCTATCTGTGAGTCGAGACCCTCTGGAGGTCAAATGACCCATTCACTGGGGTCGCCTAAGACCCTCGGAAAACACATATTTCTGATGGTCTCAGCAACCCAGACACCACTCCTCTGTTGTCTCCAGGTGGGTCCACCCACATGCAGATATACTGCTCTGGTGAGAAAGAAGCTATCTCAACCTTCGCACTGGAGGTTGGCTTTTTACACAGTGTCGCAAAATATAGCATTGTAGCTTACTGTTGCTATAGTAAGACTGTTACCCGTGCTACCCCATGCTTCAAGACAAAATTTCATGTAGTTGTCAGTAGAAATAAATATTCACAATATATAATGACATTGTTTTCATGATTTATCATTATGCTTTAATTATGTTCAATTTGTAGCAAAGAGTATACATCCCGCGTATCATGTATTGACATGATGATTCATAACACAGTTGTGTGAGAGCTTTATAACATTTTGGAGGTGGGGGGCACCATGGCCCTCTGGTGGTCGTGGGAGCTACCCAGCCTTGCTCCTGGAGAGCTGCTGCTGGATTTGAACCGCCAAGCTAGTGGGCCGCAGTCCCACATTCAACCAATATGCCACTGGGGCTCAGCCCCTGGACGCTATATTTTTTGATAGCCGGACACCATCAGCTTTCTTTACCACTTTTCCTTAAGCACACATTTGTCTTCAGAGATCATGTCAGAAAGGTGAGCATCATGAAATGCCAATTTAATAGAACAAAGTGTTCTTGCATTGAGGAAGTACTTGAGTTGAGGCCCAACATCCATCTACTGCCTTAATACTAACCGTATAAATATATGCATGTAAATCTATTTCTCCATCACTTATAAATATTTACCTATGTACATGCATGTATTTAGAACTTTATAAATGCCCTTTGCCTCCTATTTCTTTTCTCTAACTCCTTTTACTTTCTTCTTGTCCCACCATCATGCTCAACCTTCATTTGGGTTTCAGTAATTCCTGTTGGTTCATTACCCTTGAACAGTCCTTACCAGGCCTCTCACACCCTCCTTGCTACAATGTTGGATCACTTGTTGTTCCCTTGTCCCTGGGTTGGTCAACACCACCTCCTTGCTCCTCCCCCTCTCCCATGTACCCCTGGAACCATAAGTCCCGTTGTTTTTTCCTCCAGACTGTTTATCCAGCCTATCTTATATGGATAGACCTGCAAAGATAATAATTTGCAGACACAAAAAAATTAGATGTAGCAAACTAAGTGAAAAAGAAACCAATGACGACAACAACAACAAAAAACCAATGTCCAAATATATAAATAAGTAAAAAATAATAATAAAGGAAAACCAGAGCTCAAGTAGAAAGAAACTGTTTTGAAAATTATGATGGCAACATGTGTGCAAACGTATGTTTGGATTGTGATTAGAGCTATATAAGTTTCCAATAAAATTATTTTATTAAAAAAAAAGAAAAAGAAAAACCTGTAAATAGTTCAAGGTCTGTTTGTTAACCTCCAGCATTGCCCCCTGGTTGAGTCCGATAGGGTGCCATGTCCTGGTCCCAAAGTCTATCCTTGGCACTCCCTCGGGACCTCCATGCTTTGCTGCACCTGCTGCTCTGCTGCACACCTGTAGTGTTTTGCCTCAGTGTGGTGGGGGCAGACCGGGTGCAATCCCGACTTTGTGTCTCTAGTTTTGTCCCATATAGGGCCTTGGGTCAGCGAGGGGCATTGTGTCTCATAGAACATTCCACCATGTGGTCCTTTCTATGCATTGGCTGCTTTGAGCAGGGATATTGTCCTCAAGGCTTGGTGGGCCACGATGTGGTACACTCTGTATTCCTCCCCCTTCATTTGCTCCTGTATGCTTTGGTCAGACATGTCCCTCTTCCCGAGCTACAGCTTCAGTGCTGTCCTCTAAAGTAAATTCTTCTGGAGGGAGTGGCGACGGTCCATGTAGTTGGAATTGGGGCCAGGCCCTCAGATCCCCCCACTGGCTCCCTGCTCCATGTCATCATGCTGCATTCACATCCTGGAACACTGGGTTTAAGTCTGGTCCCTCGTTCCTGTGGTGATAAAAGCAGTACCCTCCCCTTGGGTGGGTTAGCACCCTGATCCCCTACTATACATTGCTATCTCCCCCCTCCTTCCTTTTTAGTTGGTTATCATATGTAGCCCTGGATTTGATGTGGCCCCTGCCATACTACCTGGGACTCACCCCAGGAATTTTTGTATACAGAAGCTTTTTCCCTATGTCCTTTTTGCATTTTTTTAAAGCTTACCTCATGTACTTATTTGGGGCTTGGCTTACTTCATTTAGCATACTTCACTTAGCCTAATTTCCTCAAGTTCTTCCCAGGCAGCATTATGCTTGACGCATTTATCAACGCTTTTCAGTGATGGATAGTGTTCCATTGTATGTATGTACTACAGTTTTTTAATCCATTCATGAGTTGATGAAAATTTGGGTGGTTTCCAACTCCTTGCAGTTGTGAACTGTGCTGTGAAGAACATAGGAGCACAGATGTCTGGAAGGGTTTGCCTCTTGCCTCTTCTGGGTATATGCCCAGTAGGGGGTTGCCATGTCTTATGGTAACTCAATTTCCATTTGTTTTAGATATCGCCACATTGATTTCCATAGTGGCTGTACACACCTACAGGTCCACCAGCAGTGGATAAGAGTTCCTGTTTCCCACAGCTGCTCCAACACATGTTGCCTTCTGAATTTTTTAATTGGGCTATCTTTGAGGGTATTAAGTGGTATCTCATTGTTGCCTTAGCTATTATTTCTCTTATGACTCATGATCGGGAACATTTTCTCATATGTTTATTGGCCATTTACTTCAAGGTCTATAATACACCTATGAGTTTATTCTTGTGCATAGAGTGAGATAAGAGTTTTGCTTCATTTTTCTGCAGATATCCATTTTTTTGAGCACCACTTGTTGAAGAGGGCATCTGTTTCCCATTTGATATTTTTGAGGCCCTTATCAAAGATCAGTTGTCTGTATCCTGATGATATTATTTCTGTGTTTTCTGTTCTTTTCCACTGGTCTGAGTTTCTATCACTACACCGATACCATGCAGTTATGACCACTGTGGTGTACTATATGTGCTAAAATCAGAAAAAGCAAGCCCTCCCACTGTGTACTTCTTGAGGAGTTCTCTGCTAATTCTGGGCATCTTCCCCTCTATATGAAGTTAGTAATTATTGTTTCCATTTCTTCGAAGAAAGATGAGGGTAATTGTATCAGAATTGTATTAAACTTAGATAGTGCCTTGGGTCGAACTGTCATCTTTACTATATTGAGTCTTTCGGTCCACGAGCATGGAATATTCTTCCGTATGTTGTGGTCACTCATGGTTTCTTGTTAATAGTGTTCTGCAGTTTTACTCATACAGATCTTTTTGTTCATTTATCAGGTATATCACTAGATATTTCAATTTGTGCTTGGCTATTGTGAAGGGCACCACCTTTTTAATCTCCTCTCGTGTAGTATTATCCAGTGTGTATAGCATTCCAATACACGTCTGTTTGTTGATCTTGAATCCTGCCACTGTGCCATACTCCTCTGTTGCTTCCAGTACTCCCCTTATGGAGGTTTGGGATTTTCCATATATAAAATCATATCATGTGCAAATAATGATCGTTTCATCTCTTCCTTTGCCAGTCAAATATATTTGATGTCTTTTCTTTGTCTTATGCCGTTAGCTAAAACCTCGAGTACAATGTAAGTGGGAGTGGGGACAAGGGGCATCCTTGTTTGATCCCCATTTTCAGTGGGATTATGTTAGTGTTTTCTCCACTGACTATCATGTTGGCTGTTGGTTTTTCATATATAATTTGAAATATCTTGAGGAATTTTCCTTCCATTCCTATCTTCTCAAGTGTCTTAAACAGGAATTGGTGTTGGATGTTGTCAAATGCCTTTTCCACATCTATCCATAGTATTATGTGGTTCTTAAACGTTTTTCATGTAGATTTGGTGAATGATACTAATGGTCTTTCGTATGTTGAACCATCCCTGCATCCCTGGTATACATCCCACTTGGCCATGGTGAATTATTAGTTTATATACTTTTGTATTCTATTGGCCAGTATTTTGTTAAGGATTTTTACATCAGTGTTCATTAGGGATATTGGTGTATAGTTCTTGATTCCTGTGGGATCTTTGCCTGGTTTTTGTGTCAGTGTTATAATAGCTTCAAAGAAGGAGTTTGGGAGTTTGTCATCCTTTTATATGTTCTGGAAGAGTTTGTGTAGGATTGGTGTCAATTCTTCCCTGAATGCTTGGGAGAATTCTCCAATGAAGCCATCTGGCCCAGGGGATTTTTTTTTTATTGATAATCCCTTGATAACCTTGTGTATTTCTCCTATTGCCATGGGTCTGTTGAGATTCTCGATTGTCCATTGGGGATAGTCTATGGAGGAGTGTTTTTTTCCAAGGATTTGTCCATGTCTTCCAAGTTGTTGAATTCATTGGAGTACAGTCCTTCTTAGTACTGTGTAATTATCCTTTTGATTTCATTAGGGTCTGTTGTAATGTCTTCTCTTTCATCCCGCATTCTTGCTATTGAAATTTGTTTCCTCCTTTGTTTGGTTAAGTTTGCCAGCTGTTTGTCGATTCCGTTGATCCTTTCAAAGAACCAACTTTTAGCGACATTAATTTTTTCCATAGTTTTCTTATTTTTCCTCTCCTGAATTTCACCCCTAATTTTTATTATTTCTTTTCTTTTGCTCTTAGTGAGATTGTCCTGTTGACTTTGCTCTAGTTGTTAATTTTGTGCCAGGCTATCAGTTATGAGACTTTATTCCTTTTTTAGGTGTGCTTGTATTGCTATGAAACATCCTGATAACTGTCTTTGCTGTGTCCCATAAATTTTGGTACATCATGTTTTCATTCTCATTGGCTTCTAGAAATTTCCTAATTTCATCTCTGATCTGGACTAGTATGCAGTCCTTTTAGAGAGTTATTCATCCTCCAATTGTTTGTCCTTTTTTTTCTCATCTTGTATTTGTTCATTTACAGCCTTATTGCACAGTGGTCCGAGAGAGGTCTGTATTGATATCAATGTGCTTAAATTTATGTGAATTCGCCTTATGCCACAACTCATGATCTATGTTTGAATGTGTGCCAGGTGGGCTTGAAAAGAATGTGAATTTTGTAGATTTGCATGAAAAGCTCTATAAGTATCAGGTCAATTGTCTGAGAGTCGTGTTTGCATCTCTTCCCTCCTTGTTGAGTTTCTTTCCCTGTGATCTGTCTTTCTCAGAGAGAGGTGTATTGAAGTCACCCACTATAATTGTTGAGGCTGTGGTTTCTTTTCCCATCTTTTGGAGTGTTACATATTCAGTGGGTCTCTCATTTAAGTAATATGTGTTTAAAATGCTTATTGGTTCGTTGTCTACGGTTCCCTTTAGCATTATATTGTGTCCCTCCTTATCTCATTTTATGGTTTGCACTTTTAGGTCACTTTTATCCGAGATTGGGATTGCTACCCCTGCATTTTCAGAATTGTTGTTTGCTTAGTATGTTTTTTTTCCCACCTTTGATTCTCAGCCTATTTTTGTCTGTAGTCTTGAGATGTGTCTACTGCATGCCACAATTTGATGGGTTGTGTTTTCTAAGCTAATCTGCAATGCCAAGTTCAGTTTATTGATATTCAGGGTTATTATCTCCATTTGTGCACTCAGTGATGTCTGTCATCTTATACCTTTTGTGTTGGGTGTTTCTCTACCTCCCTTTCTTTTCAGTGTGTTGGTATGAGTGAGAGTGCATCATTCTTGACTTCTTTCCATCTTTAAGCCAATGTTATCTTGGGGCTATTTTCTCTTTGATGCCCTCTGGGTGAGGTTGTTCTATGTTCACTACAATTGAAAATGACTTCCTATACAGGCTACTAGTGGTAGTCTCTTATTTGTGCTTGGTGAGAGTTTTTTTTTCTGCCCATACTGGGTCAGCAAGGATCTTTTGTAGGGCTGGGTTTCTTCTTGTATTCTTTGAGTTTTCCCTTGTCTGAGAAGACTCTTCTTGATAGCTATATAGATAGATAGCTATCTTGATAGATAATCTGGGTGAGTAGAGTATTCTTGGACTTGTATTATTTTCCTTAAATTTTTGGAAATTGGAAATTTTTGGAAATTACTCCACTCTCTCTTCTTCATTGTGTCCGCTGATATGTCTAAGCATATTCTTATTTGGGAACCTTTATATATGATTGCTTATTTTTTTCCCTAGCTGCTGTCATGATTTTCTCCTTTGTCTCAATGTTGGATAGTGCCTTGGTGACCTCTTTTTGGGATTCAGTCTAGCAGTTGTTCTTTCAGTCTCCTGAATGGTTCCCTGGTTTTCATTCATTAAGTTGGTGAAGTTTTGCCCCAAGAATTCTCTTGACTGTTGTTGCAGATGACTTCTTTTTTTTTTTTTTAGGTTTTTTTTTTTTTTTTTTTTTTAGTGTTTTGAGCATCACTGCTCTCCAGCCCCACTGCTGGAATTGAACCTCCGTCCCAGTGGGCCGCAGTCCTGCGCACAACCACTACGCCACCGGGGCTCAGCCCGCAGATGACTTCTTTGTTGTGTCTTCTTCCACTAATCCAATTATTCTGATGTCGTTCCTCTTCATTAGCATCAGACATAGTTCTTGGGTTCTCTTCAGTTTCTCTGATGATCTTATTAGGTTTTTGTTCATGTATGTTAAAGTCTGGTTGGCTATCCTTTAGTTTACTGATGCGGTTTTCTCGTTCCTCCATTCGATTCACAAAGTCCGTGAGTATGCTATTAGTTTTTGTTATCTCGTCCCTAAGCTCTTGTATTTCCCTTAGTTGTGTAGACTTTATCTCCTCTATCATTTCATCCTTTTTTGTGATGTTTCTCTCATACCCTGTATGACTCCAAGCAGTCCTGAATGACTGAAAAACATTTTCTGTGGCAGATCAATGTCTGCTTCTTCTATGCATGTCGTTAAGTGCAGGACATCTTCTACTGTTGCCTTTTCTTTCTCCTGTTTTTCCCCTTGAGGTTGTTGGGGCTGATTACTGTTTGTGTTGCATTGTTTTAGAGTAGCCAAGTGCCATTTTCCAGGAAGTCAAAGAGCTCTCTCTGGGGGGACTTGCAGGAATGCTTCTTTAAACTGCCTGCAGCATTGGACATAATTAAAGCATAACGATTAATCACAAAAGCAACATTTCACTATTTATTGTGAAATTAATCAATGAAATTTTGTCTTGAAGTATTTTATAGCATGGGTAACAGCTTCAAGCTGGGTATGTGGGCATATCTGCAAGTGGGCGGACCCACCTGGAGATGGATAGAGGAGCAGTTTCTGGGTTCCTAAGACCATCAGAGATGTGTTTTCCATGGTCTAATGCGACCCCTGTGAAAGGGTTGTAGGACTCCCAGAGGGGTTAGGTCCCAGGTTGAGAACCAGTGTGGTACCTAAATGGTTTGAACCCTCAGCCAATTGACTGCTGGGAGCAAAGACCTGGCAATCTGTTCTCTACTTATGAGCCCCAGGACCTTCATGAGACCGTTCTCGGTCATATGGGGTTCCTGTGAGTCAGAGTCCAATCAAAAGTACACATCCACTGCAATTGAAAATGACTTCCTATAGAGAACGTATCATCAGGACGGGGCTCGTTATCATCTTGGTTTTAAGGAATTATCCAGATTATGTATATTCTGAAGCACCTTAAGGGTTAGTGTCATCCTCATTATCTCCATTATTCTTTGTAACAGAAAATCTGGGCCCGGCATCCATAGTCCAGCTGCTTCAGGAGGTGGCAAGCCGATTCAGCAAGCTGTGCTATTTAATTGGTCAGCATGGAGCCTCCCTGAGCAGCTTCCTCCACGGGAGAAAGGAAGCCAGGAGTTTGGTCATTCTGAAGCATGCAAGTCTCTTCTTGGATAGTTACACAGAGCAAGTATCCAGTGCCGTGTCAGGTTCAATCTCTGCAATCTTATTTTGCCGTGGAAAACAGCACCTTAGTTAAAAGAGACTAGATTAGGAATATTGATGTAAGATGATAGAAACTGCAAAGCAGTGTTTTAATCTTCAACCAATCACTTTTTTCGTTGCTGAAATTTAGTTTCATAGCTGAAATTGAAGACCTATATAGGTATTTGTGTGTGTATATATGTTTAATTTCAATTACATGTAAAGTCGAATATATTTAGAGCCACTGATGAAAAGGAAATAACCTGACTTGAGTCTTTAAAAGCTCCATTATTTTTCAGATGTGAAAAAGTAAGTTAATTTCATACTAACTTTTTGTCAATCATATTTTATAGTTTTTTTTTTTTTTGTGAAGGTTCCAGCTCTTCCTAGTATAATTTTCCCATTTTGTTATGTGTTTGTCTCATGATCTTTCTATTTCACTCTTTTTCTTCTTGGATACTTAGGTCCTTATGCTTGGAAAGCACTCATTGGGTTTCTTGACTATTTTTAATTGGGATCTCCCTTCTACTTATAAAATTTATCTTCTCTCTCAAAGTTAATTCCACTTGCCACTCTAGGGCTTTGGAAGAAAATGTACATGCCTCTGAGCAATGAAGCAATGCTTATTCTAGCAGATTATCAATTCTTTTTTTTGTTTTTTTGTTTTTTGTTTTGGGGGCATCACTGCCCCCTGGTGGTTGTGGGAGCTACACAGTGCTGCTCCTGAGAGCCGCCGCTGGATTTGAACCCCCAAACCCACGGGTCGCAGTCCCTCACTCAACCACTTACGCCACTGGGGCTCAGCCCCCAGATTATCAATTCTTAATTGAGATTTTCCTTTGCCATCTCACTCAAACTCTTTGTCAGCATGTCTTCTTATTATTTTTACCTTTGTCTTCTTACTATTTTTACCTTTCTTCTCTGAAGACTTAGTTGGGAAACCTGAAGTGACTATCAAAGACATTTTCACATTAAAAAAAAATAGACTGGCTTCAATCATAGTTAATTGAGGTTTGCTAATCAAGTTATCAAGTAAAATCTGTAAGGTAAATTTCACCTTGGCTTACATCTTGGAAAGTTTTCTGTTGTCACATGAACATCAAACCACTAAAGTGGCATTTTCCCCCTCATTATTGTGGTTGTTACCTGCCTTCCCCTTGCCCCTAGTCCTTTACAGTTCATGAATGCTAACAGCATAAAAGTTCTGAAACTTCCCTGCTGGGAGACCAGAAAGTAGCTGTCCCAGGTGCTTGTTCAAAAACTCTCAAGAACAAATTTAAATCTTAACACTAATGTACCTGTATTTTCTTTTTGCCCTAGGTATTGTACATCTATTACAAATTTCGTGGTCATGGGAGGATTCCAGCTTCTTGCTAAGCCTGCCATGTAAGCAAATACATACCTCCTGTTCCAATTTTAAGAGCCACAGACCAGGATATATAGCTTTTCTCGAGTAACCAGGACAACTTTGACTTAGTTTACCAAATGAATCAAGTGGAGACTTTCCATTCACCCTTACCAGGTGCTGCCAGTCCTGGAGTATCATTAGAAGTAGTCTGGTCTTAAACCCCCTGAATGTTGCCACCTCTGATTGCAGACTTCGGGAAACACCTCCCCATGTGCCCATCTGAAAACTGAGACGACCCTCAGCTGTTGTGAGGAACAATTCATGTATGTTGTAGTACACAGGAAAGTGCAACCAATTGCACAGATATTTAGTATGTATATTTAGCTTCTGGATAAATAGTAGATGTGAAAACCCCTTAAATGAAGGCAATAAGTCTAAACAGTTTAATTTCTCAGCAAATGTATTGAACTAGCAACAGTCAGGTTTACAGAAGTTAAGTTTTATCTTATAATTGCCTTCTGAAACAATCAGATTTGCATTATTGAACTTGTGGGTTTCTGAAAGTAGTACATGCTTCTATTCCTTTTTTTTTTTAACCTACTCCATTTTTCTGAGATGAGATAATATTTAGTAATTTCTGAGTTCAACATCTCTTTACTCCATTGTTCTCAAAGGGACTTTAAAGTAACACATTCTTAAAAAAAAAAAAAAAGCACATCCTTGCCTTTCACATTGTGTTTTGCTTAAGGCTTCGTTGTAAGAACTAGTCTGTCTGAATAGAACTGTTAATCACTGACAAACAAAAAGCAAAAAACCCAACCTATTACCATGCATCAGTTTTGGGGAGGCTGTAAATCTTTAAAGGAGGACATAGTCTCATCTCTCCCTTCCAGAGGCTGTTGGAATCGAACCACTGCTAATTATTATTTTGTACCACTAGCTCTTAGTTCTTTATAAGCTTTTTAAGTATTTAAAAAAATTTTTAATTATTATTATTTTGCTTCTTAAGTATTTTTTTCATTGATTTTATTGGGGGCTCTTACAGCTCTTGTTGTATTTATTTATTTATTTATTTATTTCTGTGGGCATCACTGCCTCCTGGTGGGAGTAGGGGGTCCAGCTTTGCTCTTGGAGAGCTGTTGCTGGATTCGAACCGCTAACCCTGTGAGCTGCAGTCCCTCACTCAACCACTATACCACCGTGGCTCAGCCCGCTTCTTAAGTATATTAAAAATGAACGTGTTAGTTTCAATTTGAAATGTTTTTGCGTTGAATTCTTGGCCAGCAATTTGATTTCCTGTTTCCTGTTCGTTGCTGTAAATTCCTACAGTTTTCTATTACTCTCCTGTTGTGAACTGCTATTAAGTGATTAACAACTGAAGGACAATAGGAGACATTGCAAGTGTTTTGATATCCCATACCATTTAGGGAAACTCTGATTTTCCTTCAGTGTAGCTGGCTGGACCAGTTAGTTTGGCCATTTATTACGGTGATTTTGGCTATGATGGAATTAACTGGTGATGATGTCACCTGGTCTCCTCTGATTATTCCCTGGAACTGTGGGGTACATGACTCAGCTTCTAAGATGATACGGCACCATTCTCTGATTAATCTTTTGTCTTAGAGTTATTACTTTAGTTACCAATGGCTTTTTTTTTTTTTTTTTGTGGGCATCACTGCCTCTGGTGGTCATAGGCGCTACCCAGCTGCCACTGGATTTGAACCGCCAAGCCTGCGGGCTGCAGTTCCGCACTCAACCACTTACGCCACCGGGGCTTAGCCCCATCAATGGCTTTTTTTTCATACTCAAAAATTCCATCTGTGACTTGAGAATATGTAGTATATTTTATTGTGCTTTATCTTCTACTATTTCCTTAGCTCCAAAAATAACCCATTCAGAAAAAGGTATTCTCTAGTGAAATATTTTCGATATAATGTCATTTATATTGTCAGTTAAAAAAAATATTAACTGAATATCTTGCTGCTTCTCCTTCCAGTGATTTCCTCAATAAAAACCAGGAGCTATTACAAGGCTTATCAGAAGTGAATGATGAAAACACACAGTTGATGGAAATACTGAATACATTGTTTTTCTTGCCAATCGGACGACTTCATGATTATGCGAAAATTTTGCTAAAGCTTGCTACGTGTTTTGAAGTGGTGAGCTCCCGTCTCTACCCCACTTTGGATGCTCAAGAAGCAAAGGATTGTAGTAGTTTGATGGTGTGGAGTGCCAGCACACCATCTGGAATTCCACTAACTCACTAATTCGTCTGTAGATGTCTAACTAAAGTTCTATTTCTTCATGGAAACGAAAGAGGAAAGTGTGGCTCTTGTTACATATTCTTTGTTGGTGATGCAGTGTCCACCCATGACATGCTCGGCCTTGCCTACGAGTAAGACCTACTTATGAGTGCTGCCCACACCGGCTTTGTCAGTTTGTTGAATGCCTCCCGAGTACAAGTGACAGAGAGCTCTTCCACTTCCTTTCTTTAAAAAGAAAACAAATATTTTTATTGTGAATTAGGTGAAGGCTTACAAAGTAGATAAGTTTGACAGTCACAATTCACACACGTTTTGTTTCAGCGTATCCATTGCTTTCCCCACAATGTGCCATCACTTATCCCTCTTCCTCTGTGTCTTGTTTCCTGGTCCTCTGGACTTCGTTGTTGCGTAAGTGCTGCCCTCTGATATCAATGGTTGATGGGTGGAACAGGGGAGTGACTTCAGTTCCAGACCTGAAGGGTAACTAAGGGCCACAGTCTTCAGCATTCTACTAGCCTCTCTCCTGCCACTAAGCCTGGTTAAGATTTTGACTTTTGTTCACATGTTCATCTCGCTCTATCCACGGCCTTCTAATGCAGTGGTTCTCAACCTGCCTAATGCCACGACCCTTTAATACGGTTTCTTATGTTGTGGTGACCCCCTCAGCCATAAAATTATTTTCATTGCTACTTCATAGCTGTAATTTTGCTACTGTTATGAATCGGGTGACCCTGTAAAAGGGTTTTGACCCCCCAGAGGGGTTGTGGCTCACAGGTTGAGCACCGCTGTTCTAATGTGATCCTTTTCGGAGCAGGTGGTAGTGGTAGCTGGGCAGCATTCTCTGTCTTCTGGTCTCAGGGTTATGGAGACTAGTGTTGGTCCATTATTCCATTAGACTAATTGTTTCCCTGTGTCGTCACTCGGGATAACGAAAGACCAGTAATCTCACCTTACTTAGCTGGCTGCTCACCGAACTTTTAAGATTCATTCAATATTTAGGAAAATAGAATGTGGAACAGTGTCTTTGTGAACTATGTCACGGCAATTGAACCTTGGTGTCTTCCAAGACTATGATCCAGGTCCCCCAGACCCACCAACTCATTCTTTGAAGGTTTTTTACATCCCTAACTTTGTATGGTCCACCACATTCACAGATATATTTGCAACAAAGTCAAGTAGACATATACAAATAGCCTCTGTCAAGCCTGTGTATATTCATATATATATTGATTATCTGGTCTATAAACCTGTAAAACTTTCCCTTCCACACCTTCAACCTGCATGTCTGTCTGTCCAAGCATCAGCTCATAAGCCATCGCTGTTGTAGGATTTTTAATACCCTTCCTTTCTGTACTGCAGAAAAGTTACTGCATGGCTTGGATTCAGGATAGAAATCACAGAATTTTTTTTGTGTGTGTGGGCATCACTGCCGCTGGTGGCCATGGGTGCTACCCAGTGCTGCTGCTGAGAGCCGCTGCTGGATTTGAACCGCCAAGCCCACGGGCCGCAGTCCCGCACTCAACCACTTCAGCCACCAGGGCTCAGCCCGAAATCACAGAATTTTAAGATTTTATCAAATCTTAACTATGGATAAAATTTGTTAGGTGAATTCTAAAACATCACTAGCATATAAGTGCTTGTTAAAGCCAAAGCATTCCCCTGTGAAAATGCCCCCTGACTTCCTCCTATTTCTACTCTGAAGACTCTTCAGACAGGCTGTAATGATTCTGGGGTCCCCTATAGGTTCAGAGTATTTTAAATTGTAGGATCTATCTCCTGATCACAGCAGCTGTCAGCCTCTAGAGTTCTTCCAAGGAGGCCACAGAATCAGTGGTTCAAATCCATGAGTCCCATAGGAGAGAGATGAAGCCGTCTATTCCTGTAAAGACAGAAAGCCCTGGAAACCCACAGTGAATTTTGAGAATGAGCCCGTCAGTTATGTGGACTTTCTACACTGGATGCTACTGTGGTTTGTAGGCCTTTTTCTTAATTTGGTTTCAGAGTTAACTTAAAGACCCAATTTCTGCTTTGAAATGTCCCTTTTTGCAGTGAAACTCTGTCTTCATTATCTCGCGCTGCTGTAACAGAAATACCACCAGGGAGTGATTTTCACTGAGACTTTGACTTTCTCAGAGTTCAGAGGCTAGAAATCTGAATTTGAGGGTTTGCTTTAGGGGAAAGCGCTCTCCCTGTTGGCCTTGGGAGGTCTTATTTCTTGGTTCTTTGGTGAGCTTCATGTCAAATAGTGTGTTATCTTCTCCCATATCTGCTTCCTTAATCTGTTCCTTTTATCTTTTGTGAGAGTGACTCAAGACTGAGGAGTTTTACACTAATTCTGCCTAATTGGCACACCAAAGACAACCCATCCCCAGTGGTTAGGAGTTACAGCACACATTTTAGGGGAGACGCAATTCAGTCCATAGCAAGCTTTCTCTTCTTCTCTTTTCAGCTCTTAAAAATTGGTTACTTCCTCCTCTCTCTCCTGCTTAAGCTTTTTATATACCAGTGCTCATTAACTGGAATTAAGTATTAAAATCATCAGTATTAAAATCACCAGTGGGAGCATCTTCAAACCCACACATTTATGCCCTGTAATTTGTAATTTATTAAGTTTAAGGTAAGATAGAGCCTAGGCCTCCTTGTGGGTGTGCATACTTATCCCTTCTCAAGTTAAAATAACAATAATAGTTTTGAATATCTTCCATGTACCAGGTTCAGTTCTAAAGTTGTTCTCTTGTTCTAAAAATCCCTCTCTTCATTATCCCTGCATCGATTCTGTGAAGTAGGTGTTGTTATTATGATTCCCATTTTACAGATGAGAGAGTTGAGGGCCAGCCTGGCTCCAGAGTCACTTTTCCTAATTACCTTGTGATGCTGCTTGTTCTATTTTGTAGCCAGTTAGCAAAGCTGTTTCTCTGTCTTCCCTGCTTATTTAAAGCTCCCAGCAGGTAAGGATCTTGCCTTGTTGTTATTTTTCAATCTGTTAACACTCAGAAGACTATTCTGAATATGGCACATATTCATTTAAAAAATTCTTTTCGATGAGTGGAGCGCATGAAAATGAATGAGTCTCAGAATTGTTCGAGTCAGGGTCATTGCTGGGTAATGGGGATTCCCCTTTCCTCCTCCGTCGTGCTCATGTTCTGTGCAGCTCAGAAGCAGCCTCACAAAATGGGGTCCCCTGGACTTGAGGGTGGGGGGTGGGGGGGCTCCAGAGACTTTTCCAGGGGCTTCCGAAGGCCAAGCTTTCATTATCACAATTCTAAGGTACTCTTTGCCTTTTTCACTAAATTGATGTCTTCAAGGATGGTGGGAAACTACAGGTTAGGTAAAAGTCCTGCCTCCCTCGCAAGATCCCGGGCCATGGGCACCAAGCGGTCGCGGTAGAGGGCATTCTGCTCTTAGTTCCCCTGCACGCCCAGGGACCAGCAAGAGCGTCGTGTTCACTGAGGAGCCTGGCACTTCCAGGGAGATAGCTGAGAATATATGTTGCCAATGATCAAATCAAATCTTGGGAAACATATATTTCCACCCTCGTAAGCTTGACAGCTCCCCTTGACCTTAAACGATTTTTTTCTGGTAAGATTGGTTCTAGTGATGCTCTACAGTATCAGCTGTTAGAAGATCCACATAGTTCAGTGAGACAGTACTTTCCAAATAACCGATCCATGTTACAAACTCATGCCAGGGCTGCAAACTGATTCATAGGGCCCTAGGACCACCAACTCTACTAACAAAAACAACTAGTGATTGGAAATTGGTGATTTATGATTTTGCAACTCTATTGTACAGTTTAAGAGATGATAGTTTTTAAACCATATAATAAAGAGTTTATTGATACGCTTGAGGTTTCCACAGTACAAGTGCTCTTTTAGGAACTACCGCGTAGTTTTGCTATGCTGTCATAGAGAATATCCACATTTATTTGAAATGGCTGCAAAAAATCTCCTTGCTTTTCTTATGATACTTATTTTAGTAAGACCATATATCATCAGAGATTGAAAGCAGAAGCACCTCACCTTTATGATAATTTTGTAATTTTTATTTTAATCTTTATTATATGGTTTAAAAACTGTCACTTCTAGGTCTACCAGTTCTGGACAATTGCTTCATATCCTTATTTTTCATTTTGTTTGCCCCGAATGACTGGCTTCTAGACTTCTTCAGAATACCAGAACCTGCAGGACTCCAGTTCCTGTTACGAGTGTCTTGCTCTCCATCTCGGCAGGAAAAGGAAGGAAGCAGAGTACACCCTAGGCTTCTGGAAGACCTTTCCTGGGAAAATGACGGTAAACCATGCCAGTTGTCACGCCTCCAGCAAGCTGCAGGCTTTTCTGCTGCCAGGGTTGTCTCTGATCCCCATTGTTTGTGGCAACAATGCTTTAATGACCCTGTTTCTAAAATGTGTACAGACCACCACAGTGGGCCTGCAGGAGCCCCACCTTTCCTCATTCCAAGCAATCCCCGGTGAAGACTGACTTTTTGTTTGTTTTCGTTTGTGTGTATGTGTGGGTATCTATCCATAGATAAATGATAAATTCATCTAGGCTTTGGCTTTTTCCCACCAGTGTTTCATGATGTGATTTTTTTTTAACTTTCTCTACTTGTCATTTTGCTCTTATTGTTGAAATTACACACAGCGAGGCTTAGACCATCAATAATTCTGGCACATCCTTCCACTCTGTAATCATTCTCGCCCTCCTTTCCTGAGCTGTCCCTCGTTAACGTAGACCCACCGCCCCCTTAGACTCCACACACATCAATTTGATCCCATAGAGAGTTCTTAGAAGCACATAGTGCCCAAATTCCACTGCCCTCCAGTCATTTCCAACTCCCAGCGACCTGTAGCGGGTTTCCAGGACCCAGTCCTAGAGGAGCGGGCAGCCTGGTCCTTTATGGGAGCAGACGGTCCCCCAAAGCCAGGAGGGCGCCTTATAATGCAGGTCATTTGTGACTTCAGCTAATTCCTGGAGCCGTGGGTGGAGGCACAGTGGGTGATGTGAAGCTGCTCACCTTGGGGTTAGCAGTTCAAAGTCACCAGCCATTCCACGGGGGAAAGATGAGGTGTGCGACTTCCATAAAGTGTTAGAATCTCAGAAAACCACCGGCAGCAGGTACACTCTGCCTCGAAGGATCTCTCCGAGTTGGTTTGGGTCTTAGAAGCAAAACTGTTCAGTTTTAAGATGACTTCAGGGTTCCTGTCTCTACTTTAGTCTCCTCTGAGCGCTTTAGTTTCATCATGTGTTTGGATCCCATCTTAATTTAGACATAATTAATTAGCTGTGCCTCCACTAACAGATTCTCCTAAGTGTGACTTGTATGTCTTCTATTTGCACATTTAAGTGGCTTGGTGTGCTTTTGTGCTTTCATCCCAGGATTCCTTGAGGAAGCCGGAGCGCCGCCTGCTCTGTGAGAGCAGTAACCGAGCACTCTCTCTGCAGCACGCGGGGCGCTTCTCTGTCAACTGGTTCATCCTCTTCAACGACGCCCTGGTCCATGCCCAGGTAGGCGGGGTTTCCAACCGCACCCTAGAGCTTGGCCCTCTGGAGCCTTTCCAGTTGGGTAATGCCCCAGACAGTTACACGGGGGTCACCTTCAGACTCACCCTCAGACCAGCGCTTTTTTTGGAATCAGACAGCAATTTAGTTTAATTAGTAAAATTTAGCAGGCAAGCGTTTTTGAGGCTTTACCTGTGTGGGAATAAACTGACAATAACATTTCAAAACCTTGGTGAGCCGCTCCAGCGACTCCACTGGTGGTGAGAAAATACATTTGGAAAGGGATAGAAGTAAAGTGACCAGGTTTTAAGTGGGACACCATTGACCAGGAGGAAGGGGAGGGTTCCTTGATTAAAAATTTGGTCTACAAAATTGTTCATAGAATGCAAAAATAGTATTGCAATATATTTATTTTAATATTAAAACGCCGTGGGACGTTGTTAATTTGTTAAAAAGCAGGACATCTGGTCACTGTAGAATAGAGTTATGTGCTGGAGTGTGTCCTTCCCTAAATCTGTGTTGTGAATCTTAAGTTCTTTGGCTGTGGTTAAACTCTCCTTGGGACATGGGCTGTCTTGATGAGACCAGCTAAGATAAGAAAGACATTAAACAAACGTGAGAGAAGTAGAGGGGAGGGAAGAGAGATGCCACGCCACAGGAAGACCAGCCAAGAACAGAAGTTCCTCCAGAACCGACAGTGAGAGAAAGTCTTCCCTCAAGCAAGCACCCTGAATTCAGACTTCCAAACCCCTACGTGTCGAGAAAACAGATTTCTCCTTGTTAAAGCCACCCTCGTGTGGTCTTTCTATTGTAACGGCACTAGGAAATTTAAGGATCTGGAGACTGCGCACACAGTGTGGAGAATGTGAGTGGTGCCAGTGAACCTTCGAGGCACCGTTTGTTGAAATGGTATAGCCTCGGCTGTGCTGACTTTCACAAACACATTTTTTTAAGGCCCTGGATCTTATGTAATTCATTATACCCTCAACTTATATAAAAACCTAGTGTGATCGCTTGAAAGAAAGAGTGTTTAGCTACAGCTCATATTAATAATGCAGACTAGATTTCAGGGACCTTTTTGGTTTTCAGGTGGAGGATGACTGTGGTCTTGTGAAAAGGTTCTTAGGGCAGAGATGACTCTTAGGGCAGCGGGATCACCATGGTCCCAGGCCTGTGGCAGAGATGTGGCAGCTACACAAGCGTAGCCATTGGAAGGCATTGGTGGGGGGTTGTGGGGGGGTGTGTGGAGTGCTTCCAGGAGCTGGCATGAAGAAGCTGTGGGCTGAGACCTCGGGCCCAGTTGGCCTTTTCTGACATGTCTCCATGCTCCCTTTCAGTTCTCCACGCACCATGTTTTCCCTTTGGTCACGCTGTGGGTGGAGCCACTTTCAGAGGAAGCCGGTGGTGTGTAAGTAGCTTGCCCACGCCCACCCCCACCCCCACCCCAGCTGCCCCCATCTCTCTCTGCTACCCAAGCTTTTTCCTTAGACCGCACACCCGTCTCTGTACAGCAGGCTCACCTTTCAACCGAGAGCCGCCTGCTGGGGAGGCCATGACAGGGAACTCTTTGTCCCTGTGGGCCGATCTGTGGGGATCCCTCCCCCCCGCTCCACCTCATGTGGACAGCAGACTGTTTCTGCAACCCTTCTGCCCCGGGGGAACCGAACCTGGAGCATGAGTGCATCGACATTCACAGGACTAACAGATCGCTCTGCATAGCGCAGCACCCAGCTACTGGTATTGATCCTTGTGCCCATTTTAGGAATGGCTTAAAGATAACCACACCTGAGGAGCAGTTCACACTCGTGGCCTCAACGCCCCAGGAAAAGGTTAGTCCACTGGGGTCTCTGGGCTGACTCTTAGTAAAGATGAAATGACAGTTGCTATTTGCTTACTGATCTTGTTACAACTGACCAGTCTTCATTAAACCAAGACTTCCGGATTTTTAAAAAAAGAAGTTATTTTTAAATAAAAGCGAGATTATTTAATTGATTTCAAATAGGTGTTCCAAGAACCAACCAGTATTGACCAATAGAAAAAAAGCACTAAGAAACAGAAAAAAAGTATTCCCCAGAAAAGCTAACAGGACTCAAAGCAGTGCTTGTTGACTTGGTGCCTTCAGTTTATCGGCATGTTCCTTGTGTTGCTGCCAGACAAAGTGGCTGCGGGCTATAAGCCAAGCGGTGGACCAGGCTTTGAGGGGGACGGCCGACCTTCCACCTTACGCAAGTGGCAGCAGCGTGCCCAGGCAGGACCCGCCCATTTCCCGCAGTGCCAAGTACACGTTCTACAAGGATCCTCGCCTAAAGGAAGCAACCTACACTGGACGCTGGTTTGCAGGGAAGCCTCACGGCAGGTGAAAATGCTGTTATGCCTGAAAGGGTTTATGCCCGGGCTGGGGGTTGGGGCACGATGGAACCCCAGAAATCACTGCCAACATGCTTGGTTATCTGAGACAACAAGTGGCACTCATCCTTTGCTTCTGCATTGCAGAGGGGATTTGAAGTGGCCCGATGGAAAGACGTATTCGGGCATGTTCAGGAACGGCTTGGAAGACGGGTGAGCATATTGTGTCCATCCAGAGTCTGTCCTTCTAGGTCCACTCACAAATGGCATTTCGCCTTCAGGATGCCGCCCTAAGCTTCGTAGGCCTGGGTTGATTTTCAGGCATGCAACAATGCCATGGTGTTTTATCACGCAGTCCTGAGCACATGCAGAGAGCCAGGGGCTGGGAGGCTGGGTCATTCATTACCCATCAAAATGGAACTGTTTTCTATCGATTTCTCAGCTAAGACAACTCAGAGCTTCAGGAAAGGTTGATAAGACTCTTGAGATAAGACAAAGAGACCTAGAATTTTTCCACTGAAAAGTTTAAAATCATCTTTAAATTCTATGGTGTGTTACAAATCTTCCAAATGATGATATTGCTCCCTAATGATTTTCTATAATGATGTTTTGCATAAGCTTGACATCTTTTTTTAGCATAGTAAATATACTTCTGTGATAAATGTGTATGTCTATGAATTACTTTATATCATGTTAGAGAAGTAATGTATTTTACTCTTTACAAAAGATTATTATGTAAATTGGACAGGTAGAGTTTTTTTGTTTTGTTTTGCTTTTGTGATAATATACCCTTTGAAATGCCTTTGCATCCTTTTGGGAGAAAGACAAGGCTCCCATATAGAGTTCATCTCAGAAACTTATAGACAGTCCTAATCTGCCCTGTAGGGTCATTGTGAATCAGAATTGACTCAGTGGCAGACAGTTTGGGGTTGTGGTTACAATTTTTCATCATCATCGTTGTTGTTGTGCGTGTGTGCAGTGGGGAGGATTTGTTTGTGTCTTAAGGACAGGGAACTTCAGAGCCTCAGGCTCACTGCCCACACTTTATAGATCTTCTGTTTTTCACTGGGTCTGGGACAAAGCACGTACCCTCTTTAGGTGAGGCTGCTGCCAAGTCATTGAAGCTGAAAGCAAGACATTGTTTACGACTTCCCTCCGAAGGGCATATCTCTTCTCCATCCTCCTTGTTAAAATGTTTGCAGATTTTACATGCACACCCGCAGTCACTCAAAAGTGAATGTCGTAAATGTTCTCTCTCTTTTTCTTTTTTTTCCCCTCCTTGGCAGGTTTGGAGAGTACGAAATACCAAATAAGGCATTGAACAAAAAAGACCATTATGTGGGCCACTGGAAAGAAGGGAAAATGTGTGGTCAGGGAACCTATCGGTAATACCATTGGAAAAGTTAGTGGACTGCAGGGGTAGCTTTTCAAAAACCCTACCTGTTAAACGTGTAACCAAAATATCCAAGGGTAAATTTTATGTACTGTTCACATGGCTGAAACAACATGAAGTCTTTTAAAGATTAACCTGGCCTCTCAGAAGGTGAAGACATTATTCTGTTCTTACCTAAGTGTTGCCTATACATTTATACCTATTTTGTATTACTCAACTTTAATAAGGACAAAAATCCACCATTCTACCCTCTCAGAGGCACCCATTTCCTTCCTCCACAAGGAATCAGCACACATTTTTTTCCGGCATCACTGCAGAATCCTACTCATAAGGTCTAACTTCTTACCTTCTACTGTAAGAAGAAATTGAGATTTCTGGTCAGTGAAAAATAAGCCTATAACAAGTAATTGTAAAATGAATGAAACTGAAGTATAGTTTTGGATTTGCTAAACCTTATAGAGATGAGCGTCACTGTTCATCATGCTTATGCGATTTCCCTCTTCTTTCTGACCACAGCTATGCTTCTGGTGAAGTATTCGAAGGCTGCTTTCAAGATAACATGCGTCATGGTCATGGGCTCCTCCAAAGCGGCAAATTGACTTCCTCTTCTCCCAGCATGTTCATTGGCCAGTGGGTGATGGATAAGAAAGCAGGATATGGGGTCTTTGATGATATCACTAGGTACGGCATGCTGCTTCTAATCTCAACATTTGGTGTGAGGTTCCTGTGCTCCTCCAAAAGTAGTGATCCTATTTTAAAGGTTTGGCTGTATTGAGAAATTTTTAAATAAGAAAACAAGACTTTCCAGATCATTTTTACCTGTGTTTTGTGAACCCCAAACTTTGATCATTCACAACTAGCGTTGTTGCTAATCACTTACTTACAGTTTAACCAAACCCTGGGGAGGAATGTCGTCTTCTTTCTCCATGTTAGGTCTGGTCTAATTTGCTCTGTATTCTGTAACTTACTCCCCTCTCTCCCTTTTCACTAAGCTTTGATGATTTAACAGCAGTCTCCATTATTTTGTGTTTACAGTTGAGTTTTGTGTTTGAGGAGGTGAAAAATGGGTCTGGTTTATGGCAAACCCCAGTTGTCTTTTTTTAAGTTAGTGAACTTTGAGGTGAGAGAAAGTTGTACATTGATTTGTCAAATTTGCACCTACATTGTTACATTTTGAAAGAATCGGTACAGAATTGAACGCCTGGCGTGCGTGTTTCTCTTCCATGGTGTGCTTTCAAGTTGTCGGAGCGGCAGCTCAGGAGGGTAGGCTGGAGAACACCTCACAGAGGCTTCTGCTGTCCCTCTGTTCAGACACCAGCCTCCCAGAAGCGGTCTGCGTCTCCGCCCCAGGCATGCGGGCCTTGCCATCACTAATTGTGTTTTTCCTCCTAAAATCTCCATGCAGGGGAGAGAAGTACATGGGAATGTGGCAAGACGATGTGTGTCAAGGGAACGGAGTGGTAGTGACCCAGTTCGGATTATACTATGAAGGCAACTTTAGCCTTAATAAAATGATGGTGAGTGGCGTGTTCGCCTCTGGTTACTGTTGACTTTCTAAAAGCCTGACTTGTGCTTTTTTTTTTTTTTGCGGGGGGTGGTGGTGGTGGGCATCACTGCCCTCTGGTGAGAGTGGGAAGAGCAGCCTTGCTCCTGGAGAGCTGCTGCTGGATTTGAACCGCCAAGCCAGTGGGCCGCAGCCCCGCACTCAATCACTGCGCCACCAGGGCTCAGCCTGTTTTTAGGACTGCTTTTCTTGCCTTCTATTATTATTGAGGCTTTGGGAACATGGTTGCATAGCCTCCCAAACAGTCCTGTGTTCTCTGAGTTGTCATTTTGCCTCGTTTCTTCACAACAGGGAAACGGGGTTTTACTTTCTGAAGACGATACTATCTATGAGGGAGAATTTTCGGATGACTGGAATCTCAACGGAAAGGTTGGAAACACACTTTTTCCTTATCTTAAAAAATTTTTTTTCCCTGGCTCTTCTTTTTTTGTGGCATCACTGCCCTGGTGGGAGTAGGAAGCCCAGCCATGTTCCTGGAGAGCTGCTGCTGGGTTTGAACCATCAACCCTGTGCGATGCAGTCCTGCACACAACCACTACGCCACCAGGGCTCAGCCCCCCCTGACTTTTCTAAAAAGCTGGTTTGTGTACCTTAAGATTTACCAATTTTAAATATATAATCCAGTGGTTTTTAAGTATAGGCAGCATGTGTAGCTACCAAACCAGTTTTAGAGCATTTCCTGCCCCCATAAAGGTCCCTCAGGCCTGTTCGCACTCACTCCTCACTCATGATCAACCAGTGCCCACAGTCACTACTGAACCTGATCACACTACAGTTTGGTTTTTTGTTTTTTTTTGGGGGGGGGGGGGGGCATCACTGCTCTCCCGTGGTGGGAGTAGGAGGCCCAGCCCCACTGCTGGAATTGAACCTCCGTCCCAGTGGGCCGCAGTCCCGCGCACAACCACTACGCCACCGGGGCTCAGCCCAGATTTGGTTTTCTTAAAGGTAGAAACTTACAATATGTTGAGGTTCCAGTGTGGGGGCCTTAAACTTAGCATAATGGTTTTGAGGTTTTTTCACATCTTATGGGTGCCATTCTGTTTTTGTATATTACTCAAGTATTCCAAAGACACATCTTGTTAACCTATTTATCATTTGATACATATTGGTTGTTCCCAGTTTTAGACTATTTTGAGTGATGCTTCTATGAATGCATTTAAACATAACTTTTGGGAGTGGCATAGGTTTTTGTTTGTTTTTCTTTCTCATAGATAGACCCTTCAAAATGCAATCACTGGGTTGTATGGTACATGGATGATGGATGGTTAGCATATAAAAAAACTGCCCAAGGGGCTGTTCCATTTCACAGGGTTCTTAGTTCTCCACATCTTTATAGAAACTTTCTTATAACTACTTTAGTGGGTGTGAAGTGGTATCTCACTGCAGTTTTTACTTTGCATTTTTCAATTACTATTTGCAGTAGGCCAAATAAGTTCAGACCTACACTCCCAATTTGAGGACAGTTATCTATTTTTATTATACTGAATTTGCCAATCCATGAACATGATTATCTGCCCACTTAATTGGATCATTAATTATTTTCCAGGATTGTTTTATAGTTAACTATGTATAAGTCTTACCTCTTTGGTTAAATTTATTCCTAAGTAATTTGTTCTTTTTTTTATACTTTGTGAATAGAACAGATTTTATTGTTGTTGTTATTGATTTCATTTTGGGACTGTTACATCAAAATGCAATTGATTTTTGTTCAAAATCAAATTTTCTTTTTTAATCAATGAAACGTTGATGAGTTTGGTTATGCTGTGTGTGTGTGTGTGTGTGTGTGTGTGTGCGTGTGTGCACATGCCTTAGGACTGTCTGAATATAAAATCAGACAGTCTGCAAGCAGAAGAACAGCTTCCCTCTGCAATCTGGACAGTGGTGTCTCGTTCTTGCCTGGTTGCAGTCATTCAACTCTCCAAAAGAATTTGGAATTGAAAATGGTAAGAGTGGAGCCAGTTCCTGCTCTTTGAAAGAAACCAGTCTTTCATGGGTAATTGTGACGTGATCTGTGGTATTGAAAATGCTTTGCCTAATTCCACATTTTTCCCTCTTAATTCTTACCTAGGGAACACTGACTATGCCAAATGGTGATTACATTGAAGGCTTTTTTAATGGAGAATGGGGATCTGGGATAAAAATCACCGGAAGCTACTTCAAACCTAGTCTATATGAAAGTGACAAAGACAGGCCCAAAGTTTTGTAAGTAGCCGGTATTCATTCTGAATTAATGATTGAGTATTGAGAATTGTCTTGCTTTTATTGAGGCTGACTACTATATTGAATCAAGTTTTTTAAGTCTGTTATTTTTTTTAGCAATGTGTAACCTCTTTAACTGGTCAGCTGACACCACTGTAGATTATTAAATCAATAATCTTTGCTTGGAGCCTAAATCTTAGAGGCTTAACATAAAAGTACCAGGTATAGGAGTGCTCCTATTATTAATGGTACACGTGATTGAAAGCGCATTCTTAAATGGAAGCTCTCCACAGACTTTTGAAGAGTACAGATTAAGCCTGGTATGTATGTCTGTATGTGTATATCATACCAAGAAGAACAGTATAAGCTGCATATGACGGGGTGTGTGTGTGTGTGTGCAAAATTTAACTATTGTTTTTTTTCCTCCCATCATTTTGCTATATGTCCACTTCCCTATATTGATTCCAGTTTCGTTTTCCTTGTTTGATAGCATCTCAAGTTCATTGTTCTGGTGAGCTTGATATAGATTTCTGTGCTATGTCTATTCTTAGAGTATTTTTAGAACCCATTATGTAAATAGTGCATCTCACAGTTCTCATTGTTGGGCATGGAAAGCACAGGATGCCCTTGTTTTAACAGGGATCAAGTTTACAAGATCAATTCTGTTGAATTATAGAAAGCCAAGGGACCTGTTCTAAAGTTCTTTACATTTAGCAAGTCGATTCTGACATTACGTGCTTTGTACTTAACAATCTATAATCATCTGTGTCTAATAAACAGTTAAGGAGCTAAGAACCATTCACTCAGGGTTTTGACAGTGGAACTCCCCTCACCCTAGGCAGGGTTTGTCACAGAAGCATTCCCAGTTGTGCGTTAGAAAATGTCTACTCTTTAAGACCATTTCGGAAAAAGAGAGGTGATTAATGAAAGGCTGGCGTGACTTCATTAGCAGGAAACTAGGCAACCTGGCAGTGTCAGCTGATGAGAAGTGGAAAGCCGTGTTTGATGAATGCTGGCGCCAGCTGGGCTGTGAGACCACGGGCCAAGGGGATGTTTGGAAAGCCTGGGACAATATTGCTGTGGCCCTGACCACCAATCGGCGCCAACACAAAGACAGGTGAGTAAATTGCGTACCCTGAGTGGGGCAAAATACGCTAGGAAATAAAACTTAAAACCCGTTGAGGTGGCAGATCCTCACGTTCAAGTAAAACCATGATTGGAAAGCTGATATACTTCTTGGAGAAAAAAAAAATCACTGCCCATGTGGGTGGTCATGGGAACCAGGTTGCAACCAAACTCAAGTATAAAACTTGAAGAACTTGGAAAGAAATGATCATCGAATGAATTTAGGAAGATCTCAAAGTACTACTGAGTCAGTAGTAAGCTCACTGGTTATTTCTTCCAATATTTAGTCCATGGCATGAGCGCAGTGTAACCTGAAACTTGGAAGTAAGCCCTGCGGAGAGACAGGCCGGGAGAGCCAGGGGGAGACTTGGGGCTCCAACTCAAAGGGCAGAAGAAGGACCTCCTGCAGCGTAGATCCGATGGAGGAAATGCCCCTGGCTCTCCTCTCCCTTTTCTCTGTTCTTTCTTGCCCTAATCCCCAACTGAACTCAACTGTAAAACTTGAAGAGGTTGGAAAGGAATGGGGCCCCAGCCCCGGCTCTTGGGTGGTGACAGCAATGACTTGAGCAGTCAACACTTACGGAGTCGATCCTTCCTCCCCTTTTGGTGTATCCTTGAGCCAATACGGCAAAGCCCAAACCCATTGCTTTCTTGGCTTCTCTAGCCTCAGAGTTGCTGAGAGAATCAGAATGAGAGAGGAGCTCAGGAAAGCACCCTATGGAGTTCAGAAACCCTGTCTTGAACATCATACTTGAACATCATACTTAGCATAGTGAGGACTGAGTGAACTGAGCTATTGGGTCGAACCTAGTCTGGACCCAGACTGAGCACCGGGTGACACATTCAAGGGGCAGACACACATAGCCCAGCAAAGGCTTTGAAAAGGGAACTGACACTGAAACCACATACCACAGAAGGCTGAAACAAATACATCCACTCTCACATGGGTTCCCAACGCCTACCCATAAAAGAACTGGAGGTTGGGGGCAGCATGCACTCACAGTCCAGTAAGATTTCTCATCACACAGTAAGGATGTCCCACCAGCTCATAAGAGAAAAGCCCACAGGGCATCTGCGTAGGTGGTCCATATGGTCACACAGAGCACGGTGCCCAGCGTGAAGGACAGCCACACATGGGCATTGTACCTTCCCAGGGAAGCCCATTAGAGACTCATTTTGTCCAACAGATTGTTGGGGGCTGGGTATGTTGGCACACGGTGCCTAACAACTTCCAGCATGCCTGCATCCCAGAAGAGAAGCATATTTCCACTAGAGAGCATACAGTATCATCTGGTCACAGCGAAGCACACTTAGCAATCAGGAAACAGGGACCCTTTGGTATAGGGACCCTTTAGAAGTATAGGTCCTAGACACCTGGACACTGCAATTTTTTACATGTCAACATTCTCTGTAGGATATAACGAAGGTCTACAATCTCATATTATTCAACATGTCTAGGATAGACATCAAAATTACTCAGCCATCAAAGAACCACAAGAATTTGAACTCGGGGGTGGGGGTGGCAATCCACAGACATGAACTGCGAGATGACACAGATGTTGGAATTGTCTGTAAGAGCTCTAAAGCAACTATTATAAAAAGGGACACATGTATGATATGAAAAGTAATGACAATTTGTAAATTATTAGGAGTTCGTGGGGGAGGAGAAGGGGGAGGGGAAATGTGGGGAACTAGAATTAAAAAAAAAAAAAAAAAGAACTAGAGGAAAGGGAGAAAGAGGAGCTTATACCAAGGACTCAAGTAGAAAATATTTGGAAATGAATATGGAAACGTGTGTACAAATGTGCGTAATACAGATGACGTATGGAATGTTATAAGAGCCCCCAATAGAATCTATATATATTTTCTTGGGGGCGCATCACTGCCTCTGGGGGTCGTGGGCGCTACCCAGTGCTGTTCCTGAGACCCGCCGCTGGATTTGACCCACCAGGGCCGCAGTCCAGCACTCAACCACTTACGCCACTGGGGTTCAGCTCCAATAAAATCTATATTTAAAAAAAGAGATCTAGCAAAATAATAAAATTTATAAATTATCAATGAGGGAGGAGGGAGTGGAGAGTGAGGGGAAAAATGAGGAACTGATACCAAGGGCTCAAATAGAAAGCAAATGTTTTAAGAACGATGAGGACAACAAATGTACAAATGTGTTTGAAATATGTTCGTATTGTAATAAGAGTTGTACAAGTCCCAAATAACTTAAAAAAAAAAAAAGAAGGGGAAAAGAGGGGTTTATACCAAGGGCTCAAGTAGAAAATGTTTGAAAATGAAGATGGCAACATGTGTACAAATATGCTTGATACAAATGATGTATCGAATGTTATGAGAGCTGTAAGAGCCCCCAATAAAATCATTGGGAAAAAATGCTAAAGTGAACAATGTAAGACGTCCTTAAAACAAACATGAGAATAAAAAGTATCCATAAAGGAATACACGATATAAAGAAGTCCGAATTTCAGAACTGAAAAATACAAAACCAATAAAAAATCAAACCCACTGCAACTGAGCCCATCAGAGCTCATAGCAAGCCTATAGGACAGAGTCGAACTTCCTCTTTGGGCTTCCAAAGCTTTACGTCCATCCCGGATCAGAAAGCCTCATCTTTCTCTCTGGGAGACACTGGTGGGTCTGTACCACGGCCTTGCAGGTCTCAGCCCAGCATGCCACCTGCTCTGCTTCCAGGGCTCCTGAAAAACTCAGTAACCAAGTGAGAGAGCTCACTGGATAGACATGTCACAATAGAGACGGCAACAGAAGAGCCAGTGAACATGAAAACCCATCAACAGCTAGAACAATAGAAAAAGGAATGGGAGAAAAAGTTAACAGCCTCAGAGAACATGGGACTATAGTAAAAGATCTGATATTTGTAAGAGGGGAGAGAGGATACAGAACTGAAAAAATATTTGAAGAAATAATGATTCAAAGCTACTAAAGTTTGGCGAAAGGCCTAACCCTACAGATTGAAGGAGTTGAGCGAACTCTCCAGGAGAAACCCCCAAGTTCTCAGACACAGCACATTCAAATGCAAAGCCTTGCAGACAGCTCAAGAAAATGAAGCAGCACAGAAAGACAAGTCGCTACAGGTTTCCCCGTCAGAACCTTGAGGGCCTAGAATTCTACTAGTGGCTTTTTTCATTTTCCCTTTCACTTGGCCCTCCTTTTCTCCCGTTTATCTTTCCCTCCATCTCTTTCTTCATATTCCTTTGTTCTTTAATGGGGCCAGTAACTCCCAAAGCATTGTTTACAATGGGATATCAAGAATCTGCTCATTCCTATGGCAAAGCCTCTTACTTTAATTGCAACTTTGAGTGTCATTTTGGGCAGTGTTTAGTTTGAGCTATGCTTTCATCTTTTAAATGCCATGGTGCTCCCTTTGATCTGTGTGTCAATCCACACACTCCATTTCCAAAGTCAGTCTGATGCTGATCTTCCTTTGCATGGGGCAGGGGCTTTCTTAGTATCTATTTTCTGACTTGGGTTGGGTGGGTGTGGTTTTGTATTTTAGAAATCAAGTGTAGGCAGAAAATAAATTTCCCGGATTTGGGACAAATAGGAATTGATTTATGAATAGTATTTGATTTATGACATTCATAGCTAGAAAAATCCCATAATCAATAAATGCCTGGGCTGGCCCAGTATATAATGGAGATAGGGTTAGTCTTTCTACACTACACAATTGTTCAGTGTAGACTTTGAGACTAGCCCTGCATTTCACGCCATGTTAAATGTCACCGAGTGTTTCTGAGCAGTGAGCATATGTGGACCGCCAAAACCTAATTTATTTAGCTGGGAAAAATGATTGTGTATTATTAAAGTGCCTTATTCACTGTGATCTAATGACAGAGTGCCATCCCCCTCAAAGTTCTAGTCTGTGTTTTATCTTGGCCTCTTCATCTGATTTCCCTTACCTATATGTGCCTGCCTGTCCCCTCGTTAGAGCACCTCGTTTCTGCCCTTGCTTCTTAAAGTCGCTTTATTTCTTCCTGTACCATTGATGTCACTTCCTGTTTCCTAAGTCTCCCTCCTGCATCTTCTTTTTTTCCTCTTCACCAAATGTCCGTTGGTAGCCATCGCTCCAGCATTTCTTAACATCATACTGAGAGCCGCGGTTCTCAGCCTTCCTCATGCCTTGACCCTTTCATGCAGTTCCTCCTGTTGTGGTGACCCCCAACCATGAAATTATTTTTGTTGCTCCTTCACAACTATAATTTTGCTACTGTTATAAATCGCCATGTAAATATCTGATATGCAGGATGTATTTTCATTGTTACAAATTGAGCATAATTAAAGCATAGTGATTCATCACAAAAACAATGTCATTATTGGGCTGAGCCCCGGTGGCTTAGTGGTTGTGCGCGGGACTGTGGCCCACTGGGACGGAGGTTCAATTCCAGCAGTGGGGCTGGGCCTCCTATTCTCACCACCGGAGAGCAGTGGTGCCCCCCCCCCCCCAAAACAAACAAACAAAAAAAAACAATGTCATTATCTATTGTGAAATATTTATTTCTAATGACAAATAAGTGAAATTTTGTCTTGAAGCATGGATAACCATCATTACACTGGGTTGTCATGTGGGGCAGACCTGCCTGGAGACAGATAGAGGAGCAGTGTCTCATTTCCTAAGACCATCGGAAATAAGCGTTTTCTATGGTCTTAGGCGACCCCTGTGAAAGAGTCACTTGACCCCCAACGGGGTGGCGACGCACAAGATTGAGAACTGCTGGTTTAGATGAAAGCAACATCTTAGTTAATTTTTTGTAGTTGGTGTTAAGTAATAATGGATGCTGTTTTGAATGATTTACCATCTATATTAGAGTGTAAGCTGACCTGAATATCAGCTGATGCACCTAATTTGACCACAAAAACCGTATTAAAAAATGTGCTGAAAGCCTCAGCTTATACAGGAGTATATACGGTATATACATCAGAAACCTAGCAGCAGATCAGGGGACATACGTCTGAGCTCATCCGGCCTGAACAGTGTGCTCTGTGCTTCGTTGCCTTCTGGGTCGGTGGCGATTTCACGGGCACCTTGATAAGTAGCTGTTTCCTTATGTGAAAAGCATAATAGACTTTCCTCCCCTTTTTGTAGCCCAGAGATACTAAGTCGCTCGCAGACTCAGACACTCGAGAGCTTGGAATTCATTCCACACCATGTGGGTGCCTTCTCTGTGGAGAAATATGATGACATCAAGAAATACTTAATAAAGGTAAGATGCAGGTGAGAATTGGATCAGCCCTCGGAGAACAATCACACAACTACCGAAAAGCAGCATCCTGGTGCATGTGCAGCTTCATGCTCCCCGGGGAGCTGGGCCGTTGTGGCGGTGCAGCACCTGGTTGCTAACAAAAAAGCCAGTGATTGAACCCCCAGCTGCACCCTGGGAAAAAGATGTGGCAGGCCGCGACTTGGTGTGTGCCTTTATAGCCACCCGAGCCTCTTTTTTCCCTTTCTGAGTATTTCCTGTCGCTCTTCTAACCGCTGAGAGCCCATTTCTACATGAAGATGATAGACCTTCTCGGATGGGTCAACGGTCAAGAGACTTCCTGAGAGTGTGCGGTGCCTCTGTTAGTAACGGCAGCCTGTGGGGGACAGCGCACGGCCTGCCCTGGCCCCAGGGCTCTCCTAGAACAGCTCTGTAAGATCAGCGACATTTAGAGTGTGGTGTTTGTACTCTGCGGTCTGCAGCAAAGGATCTGCTGAGGGACCACGGGAGCCGAAAAGCAGTCATTGGAGAGCATCGTCAATACCCGGCATAGTCCTGTTTGTTGGCGTGCCCTTTGTGGACAGGTGGTTCACAGAATGGTAGACCCTTCCTTCCAGTGGTAGGATTGCTTTCAAAGCTACTTTCCCAAGGTGATAGAAGGATGATTCTTTGATGAAGAAGATTAGGAGATCCAGTCTATATCATTTGGGTAGAATTAGTACTTTCAGGGCAAAAGTAAAGTCTTTGACTACTCCCAGGTCAGAAGTTGGCTCCTGGCAGCCTTTTGCATACCTGAGGACCCTTTAAAACTTGTGTATGGAGTGATGGTGGGTGGGTGGGCTGGCTGTTGTGTTCAGTGTTCTTTGACTGGCCTTATCGATTCTTTCCTGCTCAGGCCTGTGACACTCCCCTGCACCCTCTGGGCGGGTTGGTGGAGACCCTGGTGGCCGTGTATCGAATGACATACGTCGGTGTGGGAGCCAACCGCCGCTTATTGCAGGAGGCTGTGAAGGAGATCAAGTCCTATCTGAAGCGGATTTTCCAGCTGGTGAGGTGAGCACGAACTTTTCTGACTGTTTGGAGATCGAACTTCACCCTCCGCCTGAACTCCACAACTTTGTGAGGAAATCCGAGTCGCACCTTTTCATAGAAATCAATGCTCAAAAAAATGGTCTCACACCCCAAATGAAGATATTTCTCACGGTATTATTCATTAGGTACCCTCAACTGGTGTTTATCAAAGACACACCTAAGAATTTCAAGGACATAAAATATTTCATTGGAGCAGCAGTATGCTTCCACTCTCTGTAGCCACTGTAGAGGTCTAACCATATTTTGTTGTTGTTGTTGTTGTTGTTGTTGTTCCTCAGGTTCTTATTTCCTGAACTTCCTGAAGAGGGCAGCACAATTCCTCTCTCTACTCCTTTGCCAACGGAAAGGAAAGCGTCCTTTTGCACTGGGAAGTCAGACTCCAGATCAGAGTCTCCTGAGCCAGGGTAAGTGGAGCCAGGTGGGGCGATAGAGAAAGAAGGTGGCAACCAGATGGTCTTATCCAAGGAGTCGCAGAGAAGAGCTATTTTCTCTAGATCGCAGGGTCCTTATTACTAAAATGAGGTAGTTGGAATAAATATGTGAAGGCTCCCTTTCCATCTCCGACTCTGCACACCACACCCTGGGAGAGTGTGGCCACAGGTGACGGAGCATAAGAGTGCCGCCCGGCCCCCTGTAATGCCCACAGACAAGCGCAGCCTTGGGATGGGCAGCCACGTACGTGTAGTGAGGAGAACTCACCCTGGGTCCACAGCAGCCTTCTGGGGCCCGAGGGAAAGTCCTCATGACTCCCCCATCGTTTATCGAGCGGAAGGAAGGGTGCGAGCGTCCCTGCTTTCCTCAGAATCCCCCTCTGTGCCTTCAGCCCGGAGCCATGGACGCTCGGTCTTGGTTTCTGTGCTGAGTTCTAACGTAGCCACGTGTCTCCCCACACCGGTATTTTGTAGTTACGTGGTAACGAGTTCTGGACTGCTGCTTCCTGTGCTCCTACCGCGCCTCTACCCTCCGCTGTTCATGCTCTACGCCTTGGATAACGACCGGGAGGAAGACGTTTACTGGGAGTGTGTTCTGCGGCTCAATAAGCAGCCAGACACTGCTCTGCTGGGCTTTCTTGGGGTGCAGAGGTAAATGGAGTCATGTTGCCGAATCAGACGGCTTTCACTCGACACGCAAGCAGCCTTATCGGGAATCTGGTACTTTGATAACCGACTGCACACATGACTTGCCGGTCTGTCTTGCCGTTAGCAGCCTTCTGCTTACACTGCACCACCACGGCTCCTCATGCCCATCAGTCTTGTTAAACAAAACCTTGATCCTTAACGATTTGTTCAGAAAAATTGTGTATACCACACACATTTGGCAGCTGTTTTTGGTCTTTCATATTGCTTTGAAGAATGAAAGATCAAGCGGAGTAGCTCACAGGTTCATATTTAAACTCAGCCAGATGAGCTAACTTGCATGATATCCCATCATTCTTTAAGTAAAGTACATATTACATATTCACTTTCCCCAGGAGAAAGTTTGTTGTAGTCAGCCTTTGGCATTTTTTCATTTCTTTTTCCTCCTTCCTGCCCCCTCCCGTCCTGTCTACAATTTCTTAGTTAAAAGTTTTGGAAATGCTAATTTATGGTAGGGCTTGGTTTCTTGTAATTCCCAGCAGACTAGTGAATGACAACGTTTCTTTATAAAGAAAATGGATCAGACTGAGCCCCGGTGGCGTAGTGGTTGTGCGCCGGACTGCGGCCCATTGGGACGGAGGTTCAATTCCAGCAGTGGGGCTGGGCCTCCTACTCCCACCACCGAGAGCAGTGATGCCAAAAAAAAAAAGAAAACGGATCGCCACCCAGTAACTACATATACTTTTGATATGCTAGCAAAAGAGAAAAATTAGGTGGCTTAAATTGGAAAGGAGTTCCCCCACCCCCAGTGGAATCACGTGGCAGTAAAAAATGAGGGAAGGAGAGTTGCTGGCCAGCGTTTGGAAGCACCAGCCATGCACCGGGTTATTCAGTGCAGAATGATCAACCTGTTAGTGATATCAGCCAAGCTCACCCACACTCACTGCCACGTGTTCCATTCTGACAGGTGGCCCCCCTCGGTCAGGGTAGACTGTGTGGGGTGTTGCTGAGACTGACTATTGACAAGATCGGAATGCCTCATCTTCCTGACCTTGCTGTTCCACATAACACCCTACACCATCCAGGCCTTTTTAAAAATAAAGAATCTCACAAATCACTTCCAGAGCGTGTATTAAATTGTTCTGAATCTGTGCCATAGTAGTCTTCCATAGGTCTTGCTGTCAGCTGTTTTTGATGAGCTTTATCTAGGGAGTCAATCTTTAGAGTGGGCAGTGGCACGTCACGCCGCTGTGCTCTGTCTGTGTGGGACTTCTGCTGTGAGCGACAGCTCGCCTTAACCACGCGTGCATTCCGTTGTAGGAAGTTCTGGCCAGTGACGTTGGCAGTGCTTGGAGAGAGTAAAAAGGTACAGTAGATGTGCGTTTTCTTAGGAGACAGGCTTCCCTTGGGTGTGGGGGATCCGAGGTGACCAGGCTTCGCTTTCTTTTGCGAGGACAGTAGCCACGCATGCGCTAGCATCAGTTACTCCCAAAGTCTGGCCGCCCGTCAGAATCCCTCGTGTCCTGGCCGTTCCTCTGGGACCTTCCTCAGTTTCCTTTTTGCAGGTTCTGCCAACCACAAAAGATGCTTGTTTTGCCTCGGCAGTAGAATGTCTACAGCAGATCAGGTAATCTCTCCTTTGTTGCAAACAGCATAAATTAAAATAGTGTAAACCTATGGCAATAATCCTGAGGTCTTGACGTTAGCTAAACCTAGAGCCTCCTTCATCTCTGGGAGGGTGTCAAGCACACCCGTTCTGGGGACCGGAAGGACTCTACTGCTGAGACACGGGCGGGCGTGGGTTAGCTCTGGCTTGCAGGGCCTTTCCATCCTGAGAGGTGGTAGACCGCCTTCCCAGATCCTTATCTGCATCATTGCATCTTTAGGCAAGTGAGACCTAATCAAGCCTCTCAGTTAGAGAAAAGCACCCACTAGAAATGAAATGAGTTCTAAGGGAAGTCTTCCATGTGGGTCATAGACAATGAGGGCGCGTCTTCCCAGAGCACACAGGAGTACTAAGGCCATCCGCCTGGGAAGCATTGGGCCTACTGTGTGCACTTCACGACATGTGAGCCCCAGCAGGGAATATCGTCAAAGTAAAAGGGCTCCACTGTGAAAATGGCCGCATCTCTCGTTCTCCTCCTGTGACCGCAGCACGACGTTCACGCCATCGGACAAGCTGAAGGTCATCCAGCAGACGTTTGAAGAGATCTCTCAGAGTGTCCTGGCCACGCTCCAGGAAGACTTCTTGTGGTCCATGGATGACTTGTTTCCAGTCTTCCTGT
>PVJH01005838.1:71039-107740 GCA_004026705.1 Nesogale talazaci
GTTCATCTTCCAATCTGTGATTTAGCTATCCAGGAACCTGAAGGAATAATTTCTGTTTCAGGTTTAAAGTGCATCTTAGGACCGTGATCTCAAGGAGTCCTCTAGCCTCCCCTGACCTAGTCTCCTGGGAATCTGAGTTTTGTTCCACATTTTCCTCTCATTCTGTCAGGACGCTTCCCATGGAGCCCTCCTCAGATGGGCCGGCAGTTGTAGCCAGGCGTCAGCTAGGCCTCCTGGTCTCCGCATTGATGAGGCCGTGGGGTGGCCTCATCCCCTACCACTTAACACGTCCTACCTCTTGCTTTTACCATGCTGGTGACAGGCATGTGCTTCCACACGAGGGGAAAATCCACTTCATCAATCCATTCCACTGTGATGTTAGCTTTTTTTTTTTTTTTTTAGCATCACTGCCCTCTGGTGGTTGTGGGAGCTACCCAGCCTTGCTGCTGCTGGATTTGAACCGCCAAGCCCATGGGCCGCAGTCCCGCACTCAGCCACGACGCCTCCAGGGCTCGGCCGATGTTAGCTTTTTATAGAGAGGTTTCATTTTCCCTCAAATAGATTCAGGAGGAAGGATGGATACATAGGAGAAACAACTCAGCATCTTTTTCTCTTTGGGGCAGGATTAGGAATTTAGGCTCCGAAGTTCACCTTATTGAGGATCTAATGGATCCGTATCTTCAGCACGGGGAGCAGGGTATAATGTTCACCACCTTGAAGGTAAGCGTGGGTATCGATGTAGTCATCCTGTGCCTGCAAACTCTGGCCTTCGCCTACCACAGCCTAAATCCGCTGTAGCCACTCGATTATGGGAGACGTTAACGGAAGCAGAGCGCTCTTAGAACACTTGGTTTGGGGGTTGGGTGTGGGAAAGGCGGGTAAATAGACAGGACACAGAGAAACGATAGCAGCTGAGTTTGAGGGGCCGTCAAATTGAACAAAGCCCTTTCTGTAGTCCCATGTGCATTGCTGTCTTTGGATTATTTCTCTTAAAGTAAGATTGAAAGTGTTTTGAACCCTTTCCTAGGCCTGTTACTACCAGATCCAGCGTGAGAAGCTTAACTAGGCTGCCGACCAGCCTGAGAACTGGGCTGGCTGCCACAGCGCCACAGCGCCACCTGGCGTCGTCCCGGAGTGGCCCACGGAGCAGCGCCGACATCAAGAAGGACGGTCGGTGTTCTTCTGCTTGTGATTTCTGAGCCTGTTATGAACGGTCAGAGCCCCGGACCCTGGGGGAAAAGACTGTCTAGTTTAAAGGGAGGACTGAAAAGAACGTAACAATCTGATTTGACCAGGTCTTGGCCCATGTTAAGTTTTAAAAACATCGTCCATCTACGGTTGGAAGGAAAAAGAAAAAAAAGAGGGTAGCTATTTCTAAAGTAAAGGACACATCAGCCACACAGAGTCTAGCTTCTTAGAGTAAAGAAGTTGATGAGGATGTCTGGGTTTCTGGTCTGCCCGAATCCATCTGCGGTTACCCCTCATCCCTTTGCGAGAGGCCGACTGCACTGGAAACGACAGCAGCCACACTGCCCTCCGACAGGCCCCGGGACCCCGTGTGCATCGGGCTTCTTTGCTGGAGGGAAGAAAGAGGACCTTCCAGACTGCAGTTGTAACTGCTCCTAAGCTTTCCCACTCTTCATGATGGGAAGGGTTCTATGCTGCGACAGCTACACCCGGACCCCCCATGGAACGCGTCCACACAGGCCCTCCTGGCTAGAAAGGACATCGGAATGTTGCTCTGGTCTCCTCACAAGGCGGCAGAGCGCCAAGTGCACTGGCTGAGCTGCTGTGGCCCCTCCCCTGCCCGGCGCAGGCCGGCCCCTGGGAGCCAAGAGCTGCATGCCCACTGGGCCCCGCCAAGGGCTGCACAGAAGCCGAGAAGCCCACCGTCCCCCGACCAGTGCCATGCTCCTTCCGACACCTCGCCCTGAAGTCGCAGGGCAAGGCACCATGAAGCACGCTTTGGCGTTTCCCATCTCCGGAGTGTTGTGACACCTCCAGAGTTCAGTGTTTTGCGTTTTGCTTTTTAAACATGCCCCCCTGTGGTTTGAGGTTGTTGGTTTACATTGTGTACGTAACACTAGAAGCTGTTTTGAATAACATGGGTGCTCGTCTCCTCTCATCGCGTCTCCTACCCCCCATGGGGGTGGGCGGTGGGCCCCCCGGACTAATGTCAATTGACCCAGCTCCTGCTAACCACTTTTGAAAAAGGATCATGGTTTCTGCTCTACTTTATAATCAAGGCAAGTGTTTATTAAAATCCTGTTTTGGAATGTCGGCTGTGAGGCACAGCCGTTTTCATAATAAAGTAAGTTTCATCTTTCTGCAGTTGCCTTGTGATTACAGGAGGAGTGACACACAGGGTGGGCCAGACGAGGACTGGGAAGCCAGGCCTGGCGTTTCCTCGGCCTGCGCTATCCCCTCGGCCCCCTGGCACAGCTTCCGGGTCTGGCGGGGGTTGGGGAGATCACCAAATGGAAACCGATCACCAAAGCACTTTGCTGCCAAAGAACAAATTAACTTTCTGGTCCTAATAACCCTGGGACACGTGGCTCACAAGGAATCGATTATTTCGTTGAATAAAAGGCATCCTTTCATCATTACTGACTGACTCCCTGACCTCCCCCACCCCCCAAACCAAATCAGGACCACAGGAGATGAGGTGGTAAAGTTCACGTTAGAGATAGTAGGCTTGTTAATCTTCTCAGTTGTACAGGACATACGTCATCTCCAGAGCCTTTTTGTCTCATCGCTGTCATTGCCCAGAAAGGGAACCGGCCATTGTTCTCAAGCACGTTACATTTCCACCAGGGCTTGCTTTGACCTTCTGAAACGTGGGGAAGAGGCGCACGCGCAACACCCACCCACACACACACACACCCACACACACACACACACACACGTTGATGATAGTGCTGGCAGCGTATTGGTGTCCAATGTCATGAACCCTCCAGGAAAGTCAAGAAAGAGAAACTTGAGACGAACAGAGAACACCTCAGCTGATGGTGGCTGCGGGGCCCTATCACATGGGCTCCAGCTCATCCCTCGTCATCATCGTTAGGGGGAGCCCATGGCAGTCCCCGTGTCCCTCTGCCTCAGGGAGGGTCTGCTTCTTTTTCACCAACCCTTTGTATCAAGCTTGATAACTTGTCCAAAAAGCATGACGTCTCACTTGCTTGGAAGGCGTGTTCTGGTTGTGCTTCCACCAGGACAGAGGCGGTGGCTCTCCCGGCAGCACGGCACATGCAGTGCTCTGCTCCAGCACCGCCAGGCGGACTCGCCGGTCTCCGCGTGCATTGCCCGGTTCTCACAGACACATGAGGTGGTTGGAAATACCATGGCTTCATGTCAGATGGCCTTAGTTCTAAGAATAGCCCATGACAAATCCTCCTTTTACTGGGGTTGTGAACAAAAACCTGCCCAGTTTTTAGCCCATTAAAGTGATTTTCTATTCATTCACTTGAGACGACACCCAGACCTCCAATGTCCTCATACAACACTTGGTCTTCATTTGGCAATTCACCAAGATTGGCATATGCAACATCAATGTTGACAGCGGCCCCGTGAAGGGGCCATGGTCCTCACGAGTGCCCCTTTGACAGTCAAGGAGTGGCGTTGCCGTTGGTGCCGTCAGAGCCAGGGCTGCTCAGATCTGCCCTCCCCTAGTCCTACAACGCTGCTTCCATGGCTGCCCGAAATGCCCTTTCCTGAACGTTCCTCAAGTGAAGACTCCGTTATAAAAATAGTGAATAAAACAGTACTTTGAATGATTTTTTTGTTGTGAATTAGATAGCCATTTTACATTGCACAATTAAAGCTACTCATCACAGCCTGCCATTAGCTGGCTGTACTCAGCTCCAAACTTGGATCCCTCTTGTTCCCTCCTGTCGTCCTCTTCCCCCAAGCCAACGGCTGTCTATCTGACAGCCTAGTGCTCCCCACCCTGGTAACTAGCCAATATTTCCCCTGTGGTTGGAAAATCTTTGTTTTGATTGTTTTTCTTCCTAATTCTTACCTCATCTGTCTTTGTGACTGACGGAAATGGTACCCACCGTAGTGTTCCCCAAGACCCTCCGTGCCCTGAGGTGCTTCCCGGGATCAGCACTGCGTGCATGTGCCCACGTTTCCGTATGCATTCTTCTGGCGGGCGTTTAGGTGATCTTAGGTGTAGTGCTTCCACGTTGGGCTGCAATCCTCACGGTAGGCGGTTCAAAACCCACCAGCAGCTCTGCGGGAAAGATGCTCACCGGGTAAACAGCGATAGTCTCCAAACCCCACCGGGTGGGAGTGGGCATGGGATCACTATGAGTCACATCGACTTGCTGGCCGTGAGTTTGAGAAACTCCCCCATGCTCAATAGGCTCACAAATGCTGAAATCCTCAGCTGTGATTGCGTAGAGCGGAGTGGCAAGGAAAGCCCTGTTTGGGATCATACCTTGTTCTGGGTGTTCTTAGTGACCTTCAAAGAGCAGCGGCTCCAGTCGGAGGGAGAATGGACAGGCATGGTCCCACAGGGGGCCCACCAGACGGGTCCGTGCCCTGGGCCCCTCATTGCTTACTATGAGGAAACAAGTAAACTGGTCGGCTTGCTCCCAGGCATCGCCACAGTTTTCTCGTAAAATGTGATGGGGCATCTATTAGTCCCAAAGAGTTATTAACAAAAATATAAACCATTTTGCTATTAACGATGCGCCATCAGTTTGTGAGAGAAATACTAAAGTGAAGGGGGGAAATGATGCACATTAGACTTTTCAGGGCAAGGTATACTTAAGCTCTGTAACAAGGGAGGCTTGTGAGTGATTTAGTGGTTAGGCAAGGTCAGGTGTCTGGATTAAGTCAAAGAGGATATAGAGGTTTTATTGGAAGCAGTGAGGTGCCTTTGTCAGCTAACGTCCTGCCCATGTTTGCTGCCACTTCTCACCAGGACAGAAGCAACATTGTGTGCAGCTGTTGGTAAGAGACCCCCATAAAACGAGCTTTGTGTCTTCTAGAAATGTCTAGTCCTATTACTTTTTGCTAGCTCAAGACACAGTTCTGGGTAATCTAATCCAATGGCTTTGGTTTTTTAATTTGTTTTTTAATAGTTCTATTGACATGTATTTCATACAATATAATTCATGGTTCAAATCTGGCTAAAAGCTGTGAAACCATCCTCCACAATCAATTTCTAATCATGTTCTTCGTTCTTGTATCATGTTCTTCGTTCTTGTATCCATTGTATCTTCACTGCCCCACCCCCTACCCCCACCTCCCTTGTTAAAACCCTCAGGATATATTAGGCTAATTACTGTCTTTCTGGATCTACCTACCAATTAGCTTTGTTTTCTAGTCCACCAAATTACATGGAGGCTCTTGTGGCTTTGACAGAACAGGTTTTGTTGGGGAGCCATTTCTTAAGAGCTGGAATGCTGTGAGGTGTGGAGATGAAGGAAATTGACCTTGAGCTTAGTTTGAGTTGACAGTCTTTTGACTCGGTCAGAAGCCAGCCATTTCTGTGGGAGCTTTTCTCGTTGGGCAGGGGAGAGTTGCTCAGGGTTTGTCTCATGGAAACCATTTTCCTGAAAAAATGAGCACAAATAACAACGGCCACATTGTAAAAGTTAGTGACAATACTGATTTCTAGAGCACTGCTTAGGACAAGTGCCCCAGACATGATGCAGTGCCCAAGATAATGACCAGAAAATGCCAGCACATGTGCCTATGGAAATATATATGATGATGGGGAAATAGATCTATATGGATATATTTGTAGGTTTAGGATTAAAGTAGCAGACGGATATCGGGCCTCTACTCATGTACTCCCTCAATGCAAGAATAATTTGTTCTATTAAACTGGCATTCCATGGTGTTCACCGTCCCAACTCGATCACAGAAGACAAAGTGCGTGCATAAGCAAATGAGAAGAAAGACGGTGCCCAGCTATCAAAAGATACAGGGTCTTAAAGAATTGAAGGCAAACAAATGGCCATCTAGTTGAGAAGCAACAAAGCCCACATGGAAGAAGCAACCTAGCCTGGGTGATCAAGAGGTGTCGATGGGATCAAATGTCAGGCATCAAAGAGCAAAAAATCATATCATTGTGAATGAGGGGGAGTATGGAGTTGAGACCCAAAGCCCATCTGTAGAAAACTGGACATCCCCTTACAGAACAATCTTGGAAGAGATAATCCAGTCAGGGTGGAGTATAGTAGCAATGAAACATACAACTTTCCTTTAGTTTTTTAATGCTTCCCCCAACTACCGTGCTCCCAATTCTACCTTACTAATCTGACTAGACCAGAGGATGTACAGTGGGACAGATAAGAGCTGGAAACACAGAAAATTCAGGACAAATAAACTCCTCAGGACCAATAATGAGAGTAGTGACACCAGGAGAGGAAGGAGAAAGTGGGGGGAGAGAGGAGGAACCGATCACAATGACCTACATATAGTCCCCATCTGAGGGGATGGACAACCGAAAAGTGGGTGAAGGGAGACAGTGATCTGTGTAAGACATGAGAAAACAATCATAATTTGTAAGTTATCAAGGGTTCAGGAGGGGGAGAGGGTGAGGAAAAGAGGGAAAATGAGCTGATATGATACCAAGGGTTCAAGTAGAAAGGTTTTGAGAATGATGATAACAACAAACGTTGTACGAGCCCCCCCCCCAAAAAAGGATTTTTTTTAAAAAAGAAGAAAAACAGGCCAGCCTTCCTGTGGTCCTTAATCAGCCCCGTGTACACATGGGTGGGTATGACTCGCATCTCCATCAAGAGCCGGTGAATGTCCGCGGGCACCGTGGGTGCTGCACAGAAGGAGAGGCAAAGACGTCGTGTGCGGTCCTCCGCGGGGCGTCCCCCAAACTCACTGCCGCTGAGCCAGTGCCCACTCGTGGCAACCAGCAGGGCTGCGCGGAAAGCCCCCATGGGTTTCCAGTGCGCCAATCTACAGGAGCTAGATGTGCTCCTGTAGCCGCCTCGTGTAAAGTGCCCATCTTGGATTAGCTGCCCAGCCCGTAATCCCCTGTGCCACTAGGACTGCTCTGCCTGGCACGGACCAGCCTGCCTCCTTGAAGACGAAGAAAAAGAGGGGAGAGGAGCGTTTGGTTTTTACTCCTTGTCCAGACTAGTTCACTCCCTCTTCAGCTTTCACGCTTGTCTGTAAAGTGTGGACGTGGCGTTAGAGCCTCTCCGCCCTAAGGATGCAAAATTGGTGGGGAGGGAGACTGGATTCAGCAGTCCCGGCATGTCTGTGGAGGGGAGGACCGCCACCGTCATCTGGAGTTGAGCTTCCTTCCACCCTAGCATGGAGGACTCCAGCTGCCCAGGAGCTCCTGGAGGGAGGAATCAGCCCAGGTTTCCTATTGCTTTTATCTCTTGGCTTGGGTCCCACCCTTTCCCCAACTACAGCCAGAAACGCTGAGTGCTTGCTATGGCCCCGCGCGGTTGCAGCAGCTGAGACGACAGCAGGGATGCGCGAGGACACGCTCTGTCGTCGTGGCCCGCTGGACAGCGACCCTGAACAAATGCATGGATACAAGAAGTGTGGAAACCAATGGGTCCTGGGAGGACAATGCATTGTAACGCTTTCTTAGCTCCCTGTAAGGAAAAAACCCTTGTATGGGGTTTTCTTTCTGTGAATTTGTCACAGGAACCTGAGGATAACCAGGTAAAGGCTTTTAGGATACACCTTAGTTATGGAGTAGAAAAGTATATATAGGTTACCTGTTCGGGAAGCCCAGGAGTTGACTATGGCTTTATTTAAACCACTACCCCCCACCAAAAAAAAAAAAAAGTTACTTGCATTAGAAATTTTACTCTGGGTCTGATCTCCAGAGGCCTCAGACCCATGACAAAACACTTTGTAAATCCTGATAATGTTCTGATAGAAATGAGAAAGGACAATTAAAAAATTTCTTGGTTTGAAATCCAGCAGCAGCTCTCAGGAGCAGCACTGGGTGGCTCCCACGACCACCAGAGGGCAGTGATGCCAAAAAAAATGTGTTGGTAATGAAACATTCCTTCATTATGTAAATATGATCAAAGCTACCCCCAAAGGGTGATAATGCAACAGATCATGTTTTTTATCAAAAACAAAACAGGGATGTGCACATTTGTGTGCATTGCAGCACTCTACACAATTGCAATAATATGGTGCGTTAGGCAGGGTTCTCTAGAGAAGCAAAACTAGGACACTTAATATATATGTATGTATGTGTATATATGTGTGTATGCATATATGTATATATAAGTGGATAGGTTTATATAGCGAGAAGGACTGTAACAGCTAATTATTCCACACAGTAGTACAGAGGGCTCAGTTCAACTCACTTCTCTGAAACTGTTAATTTACTGGAAGTCCTTCAACTCACATGAGCTGCCAGGTCCAAGGTCACGGAAGCAGACATCAGAGTCCTCCCTGGGGCAAGGCAGACAGAGTCTGCCCACAGGCAACAAACAGGAGTGAGTCAGTAACAGTAGTTCAGGAAGCTGAAGGAAACAGACCCTGATGGGCTCTTGAACTCAAGCACTACTGACAGGATTCACCAGCCTTTAGCTCAAGCAATGTATGCAGCAGCAGCATGGTAAAGAAGGCTTCCAAGGAACCTCAAGTTCAGGACCCACGAGATTGGCCATAGTGTAGCACACAGACTGAGGCAGAGAACTAACTAAAGCAGCAGCGTGCTCCTCTGATCCCCAGGGAGCCTGAAGGAGATGGGATGCCAGCTGTCTTATTTATTTCGGTGGCCCTCCAATCAAACTGTGACCTGATTAAACTCCGCCTACAAATTCCTATTGGCCTAGTTGGTACAATGAACCTAACTGTCACAGAGGGAAGAAACCCAAATGCCCATCGGTGGATGAATGGCTCTGTAAACTTTGGTGCGTACACACACTGGAGTACTACAAATCACTAAAGGATACTGAAAAAACTGAACCGATGAGGCACGGCACGGATGGATTTGGAGGACATTATGTTGAGTAGTATTAGTGAATCACAAATGGGCAAATATTGTATAAGACCATTCTTATGAAAAAAATCAAAGGATTTTCATAAGAAAATAAAGAAACAGACTTTGATTGTCACCAGGGATGAGAAGAAAAGGGAGGGAAGAGGCTGAGCCGAGGTGGCGTGGTGGTTGTGTGCGGGACTGCAGCCCACACGGTTGACGGTTCAAATCCAGCAGCAGCTCTCCAGGAGCAAGGCGGGGTTTCCTACTCCCACCAGGCCAGTGATGCCACAAAAAAAAAGAAAGAAAAGGGAGGGAAGGAGGAGCAATAGGCTACAGCAGCGTTACCAAACATGTGGCACTGAGTAAAACCTGAAGAAAAAAAAAGTAAGTGATATCACTCAGGCAATGATTATTTCAGTTGCTTCTAAAAATAACTTTAATGCTCTCAATTTTTAAATTATTGTTAGAGACAGGATTGGCTCTTCCATCTCAAAAGTTCACCAGCACCTGGGCTAGAGGGTAGATAGATGCTAATTTAGGTGAAGGAGAAGATAATATTTTAACAGGGAGATGAGGGGGAAAAGTGGGAGGGAACTGGGCAAACTATTGACAGGTTTGATGAATTGTTTAAATTGCCGAGTATACAAATGTCCTGAAATCTAACCTCTCCCACCCCTAATTTAAAATAAAAATTAAGATACTAATAACCCACTAGGGAAACAGCAGCTTGGAGTGCATGATTACACAGTCGTTACAGGTGGGGTTCCAGGAAGGGGAACGAGCCCTGATGGTAATCCATATCCTGTGGTGACAGAGGAATTTACAAGCTTGTTCAGGGGCCTCTTGAAGGCAGTCAGAGCATGACGCACGACTATGGAACACCCCACAGTGATCGCCATCAAGGACACAACCCCCCAAGAAAGACCCCTCCCCAAATGGTCTCATGGGAACCGTTTTCCTGGAAAAAGAGCATGATAGAGAGCGTGATTTCCTCCAGCGCACCCATCTGTTCTTCTGGAAGACCACCACCTAGTCAATATTCTTTGCCATTGATAATTTGATAATTATCTTTACCTCCAGATTTTTATATGAGCACAATACAAACTTTTTTGTTCCCCGCATCACCGCCCTGGTGGGAGTAGGAAGTCCAGCCTTGCTCCTGGAGAGCTGCTGCAGGATTTGAACCGTGAACCATGTGAACTGCAGTCCCACACACAACCACTATGCCACCGGGACTCGGCTCAGGAAAATTTTTTTAAACAAATTTGTTAAGTCATTATCTAGTAGATTCCAACTCACAGTGACCCCTGTACTAACTACAGGGTTTAGGTGCTCCATGGAATTTTCTTGACTGCCAATGGATCCTCTGAGATTAAAAGACATAAACCACTGTTAAATTACGTTTATTTTGGATCTCTGTGCTTTTAGACTAAACCTAAAGCAATCTAGAAAATAAGTCCTGAGAGCATGCCTCCCCAGTAACTCACAGCTCCTGCACCGATCCCCAATGTCTAGGGGTGTCCAGAGAGAACAGCGCACCTGCTTGGCTGCGGTCCAGCAGGGAAGGCCCTCTGCCCTCTGCGTGACGGGTAAGATCAACCAGACTCCAAGGGCGGAAGATACACAAACACGGAATGATTTTACCCTGGTTTTAAAAACGAAAAAGAGGAAGCCGTTCATGACACAGCTTTCTCGTCACAGACGGGGATAGATCATTTGGAGAGCAGACTCCAGGCCAAGGATGTGTTTTCTTCTCTGCGCAGTTGAGTGTCTTATCAGAGTGCCCGCCCTGCTTAACAAACGTTGTGGGAAATGCACAAGAGCATGCTAAGAGCTGTGCAGTCAGCATGCTTGAATAAGCCAGCTGTTCAAAGCCTTACCCCACTTCCACTGTGTTGATTCCGAGCCAGGCAGCCGCCCCCCCCTCCTGGGGGTGGGGGTGCAGAGAAGAACAGCCTAGGGTTTCCCAGACTGCAGCCTGACAGGAGCAGCTCCATCTTTCCCATGTGGGGTGTCTGGTCAATGTGGAACACAGAGCTAACAACTCTATGGTAACAGTCCTACTCAGAACACTCCAGGCCACTCAAACTCACGGCCCTGGGGCTGCGTCCGACTCGGAGCGACCCTGCAGGACACAGGAAGACGGTGCCTGAGAGCAGATGCCAACTCACTGCAGGCCACATGACAGAGTAGAACCATAGTCACAGAAGCAGATTTTTTTCTTCCATGGAGTCACCGGGGGGCTTGAATTGCTGACTGTTTGGTTAGCTGCTGAGCCGTGTAACCTATGTGTTGCTTACTGATCCAATTTCCAGTTCTGAATTCCTTTTTTCAAAATTCCTAACCCTAACCCACACCCTTACCCTTATCCTAACCCTAACCCTAACCCTAACTGAATTCCGTTTGAAGCTCAAGTAGGGAAGATGATTCCGTCAGACAACGGAGCAGAGCCGCCAAAGGACAGGGAGTTTTCTACAACAACAGACTCAAAGAACGGTATGTATAGTGTGTTAGGCGAGAGAATCAAATTCATAGAAACTCATATGTGTATCAGAAAGAATTTTATATGCAAGAGCAATTGAATATTGAGAAAACATCCCAACCAAGTCCAGGGCAAGTCCCTAAGTCCAGTATTAGCCTATGTGTCCGATACCAATCTATAAGTTCCTCTTCAGACTCATGAAACACATGCAATGATGTTGAATGCAGGATGATCACAGGCCAGTGGGTAGAAAGTTTTGTGAATCCGATGGAGGTAGAGGCATTTCAGTGCTGGCAGGGGTCTCCACGTGGCTCCTTCAGCTCCAGTACGAGAGTCAATGTCTCCCAGGGAGTAAGCATGTGTCCCACCTCGTGCAAGCTATTCATCTCCTTAACACCTCCAAATGAAACTCCACCCCTTCTCTCGGAATCCTCTCAAATTGACAACAGATTACGTCGCTACCACACATAGCTAAGGGTTCCTTCTCCAGGCGCAAAACAATCTAGTGACTTAATGATATCAGTCTAAATTAGCGGTTTATTTTAACAAGGAACTTGTAGCACAGTTTTGAGTGTTCTGCTACATCATTAATGATGAATCTCCAAACATTTTTTAAGGTAAGAAGAAAATTAATCGACCTGGTTGATGCAAAAGTTTTGTTTTTAGTCATCCCTATGTAAACCTTAGAACCCTTCATATCCTAGTCTCAGTAAGACTATCACTGCCACAAAGAGGATTCCCATGGAAATACTTGTCCAGCACACCTGCAAACAGACTAAAACCTGGTTAGTCCTCTAATCCAGTGGAATTAAGAACCTGTGGAGGACTCTGAGTTTTTCAATAACAATGAGAAGACATTGAGAAAGGCCAAGGGCAATCGGCTTTATGTTCAAGTGGGAGGAGGATTATCCAGGAAAGAACGAGATGATTTTGTAATACAAAAGCTGGCGAGATGGAGCAAGGGAGCAGCAAGCGTAGTGCCTTCTAGCTGCTTGTTGTCTACACTTCATGTCATAGCAACGAGACTGTGAGCGCTGGTCTAGTTTTGCTCTCGCCACAAGGACACCAGGTTTCAAGCGAGGGGACGTTCTCAAGTCCACACACTCAGTAAGTGGCAGAAAAGGTTTGGGAGCCAGATCTTTTGACCCTTGAACCCATGTCCTTCCCACTCCTCATGAGATGCCCCCACTCTGAGCTGCCGGCCACACAATTCCTGTCTGTCCTCCAGCTCAGCCTCAACCCCTGTTGTTCTCCCTCTCCCTCCCCCAGGTCTCTCCCACCTCCTGGGGCTTGTGCTGCAGCAGCTGAGCCTCTTCTACAGCCGAGACCTGAACGGAGTGAGCCTTTTGTATGATCTCCTCCACTCCCCGTGGCTGCTGGCTCTGCTCAAGGTGAGCCCCCCCTCCCCCCACCTCCCACCCCATAAAAATTTACTTACCAGCTTGAAAAATCCTTTTACCCAACTGCGCAACAGCCAGGATGGGTGGTTTGATGTTATGAGTGGCCCTAGCCATTTCCTACGTCAAGCAGGCAGCCGGGATACCTTAGTCACGAGACAGAGCAGGCCAGCTCCCCCGGCACAGATCTGAGAACCTTGCAGTAAGAAAGGCTTCGAAGTAGAACAGCTCTGCAGAACCACACGAGCTTCTCTGTCCTCAGCTAAGCTGGAGGTCCTGGTGGGGGGAAACATTCCTGAGGGTCAGCAGAGACTGAGTTGGAAATTTATCATGGAGCTCTTACTGGGGAATGAAGGGAGGGAAAGGAAAAAGACCGGCACTGAGTAGAGTGGAGAGAGCATGAATGGCATCCGGTTTAAACCCTCTGCTGGACCTGGGCGACACACCTTTGCAGGTGCCTCGTGCCACGATCCTCACGGGTCTCTGGCCTCTTCTGAGCCATCTTAAATCCCCAGCAACCTTCCCCTCACTAAGGGGTTGCTAATTACCATCAAGTGGCACCGACTCAAGGGGATGCCAGGAGGAAGGCACTGCCAGTCCTCCGCCACCTCCCCCATGCTGGCCGGGGCCAGGCCATTGGACCAGTCACGGTGTGTCTGAGTGCCTTCCGATCGAAAACACTCACCGCCCAGCCTGACATCAGATGAGATTCTACTGGGGTCCAGAGGGTTTCCATGGACCACATTTCGGAATTCTATCAGCGGGCCTTTCTTCCTCGTCTGTCTTAGTCGGGAAGCTCCTGCCCACCACGGAGACTTTGCTGGCATTTGAAATCCTCGTGGGGCAGCTTCCAGCGTCCTAGCAAGAAGAGAGAGACCATAGGACAAACTCACAGGTGGTGGCAGTGAGTGAGTTTTACGGGAGCGGAAGTTTGAGTTCACCTCATGATTTTTATCAGTGAAATCACCTGGGAAAGATCCATTTCCACAATAGCCAGTAATTCAGCCTTTGAAGCATTAGAACCACCAAGCTTGTCCGTTTTTTTCTGAGGATAACACTCTTTCTTCCCTGTGAGAGCGTAAGTTTGAAATGCCAAGTAATTTTTATCTGCCTTTCTCCCACCCCGACCCTTTGGAAGGTCTACGACTGCCTCCAGGAATTTACAGAGAAGAAGCCAGTTCCTGTCACAGCCCATGCACAGGCATCGTCTTCTGAGGTAGGGTCAGCCCTACACTGACAGGGCTTTGAGCACCACACTCATTTACCAGCAGCTCATTTGAAGGACGTGAGTGTATGTAGCGTGTGTAGGTGCTGATGGAACAGCGCTGAATGATGATTATACATTATGTTAGGCAGGATTCCCTAGAGAAACAAAACCAAGACACTTGTAATTTTATATGTGACTAGGTTTACATAGCAAGAAGGGATATAACAGCTAATTCGTCCACACAGCAGGACAGAGGGCTCAGTTCAACTCGCTTCTTGGAACAGTTAATATACTGGAAGTCCTTCAACTCATGTGGAGTCCGGGATCTAAGATCAAGGAAGCAGACATTGGAGCCCTCCCTTGGCAAGGCAGGCAGTGCCTACCCACAGGCAGCAAACAGAAGATGGGTCAGCAACAGTCAGTCAGTGAAGCAGGCCAGGATGCAAGGCAACAGGTCCACCAGCCTCAAGCTCGAGCGGTGTACACACCAGCACTGATGAAGCAGGTCTCGAAGGAGCCTCCAGCTCTAGTTTTAGCAACACGATCCACAGGTCGACTTGGCCCACGGGTAGTGAAGCACACAGTTGGAGGCAGAGAACCAGCGAAAGCAGCAGCACGCTGGTCCAGTCACCAGAGGACACCTGGGTGAGGGGTGGGTCTTGCCAAGTCAATTATCTTTCTGCCCTCTAGTCAAACTGCAACCTGATTAATCCCACATGTTCCTATTGGCCAGGTTGGCACAATGAACCTAACTACCACATATATCTTGTAAAGTTTTACAATAAGGAAGAAAAATGGTATACCCTTTCCCCAAATTAAAGCATAAATTTTTTTTAAAACCATAAAAATATCCCACCCCCCTGATTTCTCTTCTCTGAGGACTTTCTTTCCTCCCTTACATTCAAGTGTACTTGAGTATAAGGCGACCTGAATATCAGCAGTGGCACCTAATTTTACCACGAAAACGGCATTAAAAATGTGCTGAAAAACTCGACTTACACACGAGTCTATACAGTAATACCTGTCAACATTGTCATCTGGTTTTTCCTGTAATGCTTGAAAAAAAAAACTTTCCATGTGTTCAGGATCGGCTCCAGCATAAGAACAGCCATGAGGATGTCACAGGGCTGGGCTGTGTTCTGCTGTGTAGTATGTGGGGTCTCTGGGGGTCAGAGCTGACTCTGTGGCACTGAACAACAACAACAACAACAACAACAACAACAAGACCCACGCTGGAAGGAGTCCTGGTGGCAGTCTGAGTTACGGGTGGGGCTGCAGTCAGCAGTTTGAAACCACTAGCCGTGCCACGGGAGAGAAGGCTTTCTACTCCCACGAAGAAGTACAATCTCCCCCTCTGTCCTGCGGGGCCGCCGGGAGGTGGAATCAACTTGACGGCAGTGCAAGTTTTGAGTGGTGACCAAACAACCTCATCCTTCTGGACGGGGTGCATCAACTGAGTCTTCAGTTGAGAGGGACTGAAAAATAAACTCTCCTCCAAATATGCTGCATCCATCTTCCCTGGCCTCCTTTTTGCCTTAACTCTTATCGCCATCAAACGCTATATATAGGTGTGTGACCTACAACTTATATGCTACATATACTATGTGACATATATAACATATATGCTATATTCATCGGCTGTGCACGCTTCATGAGAATGGAGGTTTTCTTCTGACTGTTCACTGCTCTTTTAGCATCAGCTAAAACAGTTCTCAACATTGCAGTAGGTGCTCAATAAATAGTTATTGAACAGCCGACTAAATGAGAATCATTTATTATTAGTCATTGCACATGCCATATTTTAAAAAGGGAAAACAAGAAACTCTACCCTCCACTCCCTTAATCAACAACTCAAGTGGTTTTCTGTTATTCTCAGGGACCACACCACAGTATTTTTATTCGTTATGGCAGTGTTGGGCTGTTAACAAGAGCCAGGTTGGCTGTTCAAAGCTACCAGCTGTTCCACAGTAAAGAGAGGGAGAGGGCTACTTCTGTGAATATTGAAGGCCCAGGAATGCTACCGAGCAGAGCCACTCTGTCCTATAGGGTCACAGTGATAAGAAGCAGGTGAAGGGAAGTGGGTTGGGTTAGTGAATGGAAGGTTAACTTTTGCAAATTGTGTGTTTTCACTTGACTGTATGTTATGATAGCTGATGATCCCTAATGACAGCAATGAAAGATGCTCTGTGCGGGGCCGAGTTGTCTAAAGAAACAAAAGCGGTGGTGCTCCTGAGTGTGTAAGAAAGAACTTAAATCAAGTCATTCCAGCCCCATCCGTGGTCCAATGTTAGGCAGAGCTGCGGTCTGATGGTGCAGGAAGGGCAAGTGGGAAGCCGGGAGGTCACAGGCCAGAGCAAGTGCCTTGGGAAAGTTGAGTGGGTGCAGAGCTGAGGGAATGCAGGCTTGGTGGGAACATGGCAAGGTGGGTGGCCCCACACTGGAGAGGCTGCAGACATAGAACCCTCTCAAGCGGGGAAGACAAAAGGTCAGAAAAAGACGAGCTCTCTCGGTCTCTCTTATAAAAAGGCCATACCCTCAGGTGGCATCATCAGGCTAGTTGATAGAGTAGACGACACCGCTACACTTTTACACAGGTGCAAGTTGACCTATAACTGACACGTGCCCTATTGTTTAAGGTTCGCGGACTGAATTAAAAGTCTCGAACAGTCCTATGTCCTGTCCAAAAGCAACTGTACACCTGAACCATAGCAGAGAGATCAGAATTTATTCTGCTCCGCTCTTTTTTATTGCAACAAGCATTAAGGTTACTATCAAATAATACACCCTAAAATAGAAATTACTATTTCTAACTTTCAGTAGAACACCCCATGGGATTGAGCTTCCTGAGTTCACTAGGTCCTTTGAACCTGGCATGGAAGAAACTCAGAGTACCAAATAGAGCGTCTACGTCAGCCCTAGAGGTACAGACTCTTGGTCTGCACGAATTACAAAATTGTCTCTGGTGATAGGCCAGGGCTGGGGCACTGGGGACACTAGATCTGGCCCACATCTTAGGTTCTAACTGCTGGTAGGAAAGTTTAATAAAAAAGAAAGCTATCAAGCCCAAGCTTTACACTGGCAAAGAAGTCTTCAAAACAGTTTTTATGAGGTCTGTGCTACACTAGCCAGTGTATCTGTTACCCAGCCTGAGTGAGCGTAACTTAAAACCAACAAATGAAAACCACCGAACCCAGGGCCATCAAGCCCAAGTCCATACAGACTCATCAACAGCCATAGGACAGCGCGAAACTACTCCATAAGGTTTCTAAGGGTGTAATCTGTGGGGAAGCAGGGTGCTACGTCTGTGTCCTGCAGAGGGACTGGTGGGTTCAAACCATCCACCTTTTTGATTGGCAGCTTTGTGCCCAACTACGGTGCTACGAAGACTTGCTAAGGGTAACGGGATCATTTCATGATGTGTGTGTTTCCATTAACCAGGTAGTGGAATTATTGAGTGAAATTCCTAATTCTCCTGAGGTCTACGAGCTGAGACACATCCTGCAAGCTCCACACTTTCAGGCAAGTGTGTGCCGGAAACAGAGTGTGTGGGAACAAGTCCAGCACGCAGGGAGTGAGGGAGACGGAGTCACCGACGTGTGCACACGGCCTCCAGAGATCATGTTCTGATGGGGCAGATCGATTTTATTGTTGACGTTACACAGTCTTTATAGGGAGCATAAGCCAATCGATTGTTTCTATGCTTACTCTGTTGTTCTTAGAATGTATCCTTGTAAGGTTATTTTAATCGTTCTGTGAGGAAGTGGCAGGCTTTGCCATGGGCTAGGGTAAGCAGAGGAATGCGGAAGCTTACAGAGTTAACTTGTCTCGGGGCCATTTTGTCACACCAGTGTGCCGGGAGCCACTTTAATAGAGAGATGGTTTGTCGCTTCTCAGGCCCACTCGAGAAGGCTAAGTAGCATTCTGTGCTTCCCCCACGCTGTTTCTCCTTTATGCATTCTAACTCCACAGTCATTACCCCTACAAAAGTGTACCCCATGGGCACCCAGAACGCAGTTTGGAAAGAGAAACGAATGTGATAGAAACATGGGCTTTCTGAACAGAGTTGATTGCAATGCCTGGCCACCCCTTTTGTCCATGTGTACAGTGGGTTTGCAGGGCTGCTGGAACAGTGCCGCGCATTGAGTGGGTCACAGGAACAACTCCACATTGCCTCATAGTTCTGGAGGTTGAGCATCAGAGGCGAGTGAATTCCTGCAGGGACTTTGAAGTGGTCATCTGGCCCAGGCCTCTCTCCTGGCTTCTGTGGATCCAGGCACCCCTTGACTTGCTGCTGCAGCACTGTGTGATTGTGTTAGTCCGGGTAAACTAGAGAAACAAATCCATTGACACACATGGATATAAGGGTAGGGTTTATATATAAGAGAAATAGGACATTAAGAAAGCATCCCAATCCAGTCCAGTACAAAGTCATAAGTCCGATATTAGCCCATGTGCCCAATATCAGTCTATAAAGTCTCCTTCCGACTCACAAAGTCACAGACCAGTGAGTGCAGAGTCCCAGTGCTGGCAGGGATCCCCTCGTGGCTCCTCGCTTCCAGGGCTCAGGATCCATCAATAGCATGCAGTGGTGGTAGAAGCAACTCAGCGCTGGCAGGGGTCTCCATGTGGCTTTTCCAGCTTCAGAGGTCTGGTTCCATCAGGGTAAAGCTGTGTGGTTTCTCCTCCGGCTCCTCAGACACTGCCATCTTGTCTTGTTCATAGTTTGTTGTCTCTGAGACTAACTCCCAAGAACTGGGGAGATAGCATCTCATATTTCCATCAAGGAAATATTGTGAGATTTCCCAGAAGTCTCAGGAGAAGGTCATACCCACACGGAGGCCTCATTGGCTACTCAATGGCTATCTCCAGATTAACAGGCTAGACTCTACCCCTACATCTCAATCATGAAATTAACATAAGCACATGACCGCCACAGTGATGTTCCGCTTCTTTTCCTTGTGTTCCCTTTTATAAGGAGATCCTCAGAGTGGATTTCCACTAACCATTACGGTTGGACTGACTCCTACTCATGGCTGCCCTAGTTGACAGAAAAAAAAGTGCCCATGGTTAGGGTTAGGGTTAGAAAAAAGAAAAGAAAGAAAGAAAAAGTGTCCAGAAGGTTGTTCCAGCTGAAATCTGTATGGAAGCTGATAGTCACATCTTTCACCTGTGAATCAGTGAGTTCAGATCGACTTTTTAAATTTTTTACTCAGCAGCCAAGTGCTTAAGCATTGGTTTGGGAGCCTTATTCCACCCATACTTCCTACCTGAAAGACAAGAAGACTGGTAGGGCAGCGAGTGAGTGCTTGTTTGCCACCAGCCGCCCCACCAAGCAAAGAAGAAGCTATCTGCTCCCATAAACCCGTGGGGCGGCCCTCCTCTGTCCTAAAAGCTTTGCTGTGAGTTGGGATGGATTCTATGTGCGTGGACTTGGCCTTTGATTTAAACTTTGTCTGCTCTCATTAACTGAGAATCTCCTCAAAGGTCTTATTTCTAAACAGAGTCATGTCCACTGGCACCAGGGTAAAGATTTTAACTTACACTTGGCCAGGGGCACAGTTCAATCCCTCATGCTGGCTGACCAGAATGCACTGAAAGAGGCAAGACTCAGATGTGACTAACTCAATGTTGCAAATCAGGGAACCAACCTGCCACCTGTTTGAGGCGTCACCAAGCATTTCCCATGGTCCTCTGGGTCCCAAGCAATTGTCCTTCTAAAATTCTCTTAGGTTAGCTTCCTTTCCAACCTGAGAGCACTTTAAACTTTGGATAAAATATTTGGAACACAAAGCTCGGTGTGAGGGCATGGGAGAAGGAGAGAAAGCACATTTGGTTACAGAACATAACCTACCTACTAGTACTTAAAAATCTTGATATCGATTTCTCAGCAAATTAGAATGTTAAGAGGATGTCTGTCTGTGGAGTCATGAAATTTATGCATAAAAATTCAGATGACCAATTGGTTATCAAATATCCTCAACAGCACACATACTTAAGAAAACTTCCTCTGGGTGCCAACTAAGCTCAGGGCAGGGCTGAAGAATCACAGGGAGCCCACCCGTGACAAAGCAGGCATGCAAAGTGCTCATAACCTAACTACCTCTTCTCATTGCGTTCCACCTGGGCCCAAGATATTATGATTCCTGCCTCCCCCCCCCCCCCCCCCATTCAGTCTTCATTAGGAATGTTATTACAGAAGTGACTTTGTAACTCAAGCTTCATAGGAGCAGGGCAGATTACATGAACATCCAAGAAACGAGACATGCATGGAAAAGGCTTCACAGCCAGTATGAAAGAATAACTTATATATTCATGAACCTCTCTCTGCCTCATGGTCTTCCCTATAAAACGGAGATGATAAATGTACCTTCCTCAAGCATTATTGCAAAGATTCAGTGAGTCAGTCTGCATCACATTCTCAGCCCAGTGCCAGACAGTTGGTGGAGGTGGGGGCAGTTGCTTTGCATGGCCTACAAAACACTGAGTCACCGTCTCCTGGAAAGCTGTGTCCTGTGGGTGATGTTTGCTCCCCTTTTCTTTTCGGTTCCCAGGCCTTGCTCAGTGCCCATGACACGGTGGCTCGGAAAGACTTTGATCCCTGGCTCCCCCCACTGCCAGACACCATCCCTGAGAGTGAAGAAGCCATGAGGATTGTTTGTATGGTGAAAAATCAACAGCCTCTGGTGAGACAATCACTCTATCTTTTCACCTGAATTATATCGAGGGTAAGGGTCAACTGGGATGTCCCTCATTTCTACCGAGGTGGCATCCTAATCTGCGGTCAGGTATGCCATTTGAAGCATTCAGTACATACGAGGGGAACTGTGGATAGGGATGGCTCCAGACTTGAGGATGAACGATTCTTGTGCTTGAAAACTTATTTCATGATGCTTTTACTAAGGCGAGATTGTGTAGTCCCCCCACCAAGAGTTGTAAGAATTAAGATATGTGTACTTTTCATTAATTAGTTATCCAACTCTTTGATACGCACATATATTGCATTGAATCTCAATGCGTTTGCATTTTTTCCTCCCCCGGGGGAAGCAAAGTAAGGTCTTGACTTGGTTTTCTAAGAATGGTTCCTCTTTGACGGGAGCCGGATCTGTTCTGTTTTGATCCTGTGTGCGTTAGAGACCTCAGGAGGCCAGGCTGTGGCCTTTCCTCTTAGGCCACATGGCGTAATTGGCAGACATCGGGCACTCTGTGACCCCCTGCCCCCATGACTGGTATTAAATCCTTGTTAAAAGACCAGAGTTGTGTCAAAGGAAACCAATGCATCAGTTACAGGAGGGATCCATTGTTCTCTGTCTTTAGGGAGCCACCATCAAGCGCCATGAGCTGACGGGGGACATCCTGGTGGCCAGGATTATTCACGGTGGACTGGCCGAAAGGAGTGGTAAGCCGAAGCAGCGGGGCACAAGGGGAGCAGGAAACAGGCACCCTGGCTTGTTTAGTCTGCTTTTTCTCAGAGGAGTCTCTGTGTACTACCTAAGATCAGGCTATCCTAAGGCCCCCTGCCCAGGAAAGGTGATGAAACAGTCTCCTGGCTGTTTCATAAGGTGAGAAGTACGATGGCATCTTGTGCATGATGGGCTTGACTCTTCTCAATTGGCCCTCTTCACTGGGGACTTCTGCTTCAAAAGTCATGGCTCTTCTCCATCTTTCCATGCCTTGCGCCCATTCAGCCAATTTTTCTTCTTCTTTTTAAAAAATTTTTCTTCTTTTCATTGATGCACATCTGATCTGAATGATTCTATACCCGTTGCCCCTTTCCCTCACGACCCACAACCCGTGAAACCTGGCATATATACCAGGCATATCTACCCCAACAGTATAAGGGTCATCCCTCCCAGGGACGTCCTCGTGGCCCCATCTCTCTGCCACTCCTCCATCCTCACTTATTTTTACCTCTTTACCACATTGAAAGATAGAGACCACATTCTTTTTGAAATTCTCAGCACCTTTTATTTCCGTTCCAACCTTCCCCTTGTTGGTTCACTTCTCTCGCGACTGCACTGTTTTGTCTTGTATTTCTCCAAGAGTTAGCTGCCCTCCCAAGGGGCTCTACATGTTAACTAAGGGTCCTCTCCTCCCACTCCCATTTCTCTCATGTGTTTACACGACGCTGGCATCTTTATGTTCCGGTTCTGTCTGCTTCCGGGAGTCTGGTTCCATGGTACCACATGCTGTTAGGAAACAAAAGCATTTTACCCTTCATGCAGACCAGGTGGGGAGTGGAGCTCGTGTGCACTTTGGGTCATTCTTTCTGGACCGAGCCTGCTTGGGGGAGGGAGCTTGTCAAGCAGCTATTAGTTACGTCTGTGTTTCACTGGCTCGTCCGCGCCCTTCTGCGTTTGGTTTTGTGTCTGCCCAGGGTTGCTCTATGCTGGAGACAGACTGGTGGAAGTCAATGGGGTTTCCGTCGAGGGCCTGGAACCTGAGCAAGTGATCCATATTCTGGTATTAGCCTCCAGTGGGTGGGGGTGGCGGGAGGTGGGGTGAGGGTGGGGGTGTCCATTAGACATGAGCCCATTCAGTTGTCACTCCTCTGCGAAGCCCCAGGAACTCCAAGTTAGCCCCCCCCTCCTCTGGACCTTCTCTAGGCCATGTCCCGTGGCACCATCATGTTCAAGGTGGTCCCAGTTTCTGAACCTCCTATCAACAGCCAGGAAATGGTAAGACTTTACGGAGCCTTCATTCACATACACGGTCCACTCCCCATATCCCAATGGTCCTGAGTGGTTGGAGCCTATTCTGGCAGATGGGGACCCCTTGGGTTCCAGAGCAGGACTGCTCCACGGGGATTGGTTGGCTCTGATCTTACCAGATCGCCAGGGTTCTTCCTCTGCAGTCCCGCTGGGGAGACTGGAGCCCCCCAGCCCCCCTGCAGCAAGTAGCCTGGTGCAGACCATCTGTGCTACCGGGACCTTCCCGAGCACCCGCACACCGATTACCTAAGGACCATGCTTCATGGGTCTGTCCTTTATCACGTGCTGAGCACTTGCTTGATGGGCTGCTGGGGCGTTTGTTCAGTACCAAGGACACGAGTGTCACAGCGAGCAAGTGAATATGATGAAGGGGGACACAGGGACCAAGATGTTAAGCAGCAGCATCCAGCACCGTGAAAATGTGACATTTTCCCCTCAGCGCTGAGAGAGTCTATTGTTGACATCACTTTCCTCATTGCCCTTTAGGCTCTATATATATATATATATATATATATATATATATATATATATATATATATATATATATACACACATATTTTTTTTTTCATTGAGGGTTGAGAGGGAAGACAGGAGCATGAATGGAGGAGAAGGAGGAGGAGGAGAAGGAAGGGGGAGAGGAGGAGGAGGTGCAGAGATAGTTGCAATCTCGGCAGCCAGCGAACAAGTGTTCTTCTCAAGGCACTGCTATGTACCTGCCGCCAGGTGTACATCCGTGCTATGACCGAGTACTGGCCCCAGGAGGATCCTGACATCCCCTGCGCGGAGGCTGGGTTGCCCTTCCAGAAGGGAGATATCCTCCAGGTAGCGGACCAGAATGACACCCTCTGGTGGCAGGCCCGGAGAATCTCAGACCTCGGTACCTGTGCTGGGCTGATCCCTTCTGCCCACCTGCTGAAGAGGTAAGAAAAATTCCCACTCCGGACATGTGACTGGATCAGCAGGAAATATCTGACTTCATTTCTCCTGTTGTAATTAAGATGGGGAGGGGTGGGGGGAAGAGATAGCACACATCGCCTTACAAATCCACATGTCAATTTATTACTATTCCTCACGCAGCTTAACCGCATGCATGGAGGGAGCCAGAAGTCATTCTAGCTAGGAGACCATGTGGGAAAGGACATTTGGAATGTTTCAGTAGCTCCAAAGTCGCTCTGTCAATGAACCAAGCAAGACTGATTTGACAGCTCATGTACTTATTCTCAGCAACTCGACCTCACCTTGTGCTCCCGGGGCTTGACAAGATGCCAGGGGGGGTGAGTGCAGATAGAAAGATGAACAGGTACAAGGGTCAGCCAAGCCGAAGAGAAGGAACTGGCAGCGCAGGTGGAGAAGCGATGGCCCAGGAGGCAGGGTGAGAATCAGGCGATGCAATGCTCTCCCCAACCGTCTCAGTGACTCCTGAGCCTTAGACCTGGCAATAGAGAGATCATTGCTGATCTGGATAAAAGCAATTTCAGGGCAGGGCTGGAGCCAAAACACTAAGTGGAATGGGAGGAAAGAAAGGCACAGTCATGACCATGGGAAGCTGGTACGTTTGGGTGTCAAAACCAAACTCACTGCCATCGAGTTGATTCCAACTGACGGCGCCCTAGTGTAGAACAGTCTCGGAGGGTTTCTAAGACTGTAACCTGGTATGGGAAGAGAGCCTCATCTGTGTCCCGTGAGCAGCTGGTGGTTTTGACCTGCGGACCTTCCAGCTAGCAGCCCCCGGTGTCCCCACGACACCAGCAAATGAGAACACCAAGCTCAATTCCATAGACCAGCTCATCACGACACCACCAGGGCGCCTCAAAAAAGAGCACCGCGGTGGCCAAGGAGATGGGAAAGTGGGGTGGTGGAAGAGAATAGTTCTTTGACATGGAGTCAATCCTGTTGGTGGGCACGATCCAGTTGAGAAGGACGTCTTACGCCGGAGAAGTGCTAGTGTCCTTGAGCAGGCAGATGGAGCGATGATCCAGGCTCCGTAGAGGGGCTGGCCTGAGACAGAAGCACATGTACTGCCACCACAGACGTGGCAATGTGGGAGCAGAAGGGAGCGGTAAAGCGTGTGGGCACGATGGAGGTTGGGGGTTTGTGGACACGCTCTTTCAAATGCTATATTTTTCCCAGGGCAGTAAGCAGATCTATCCTAAGCTGAGACGCAGGAGATCCAGAGAAGGAGAGAGGTGAGAGCTTAAAGAGGTGGTACAAGAGTTAGAGAGGAAATAGATGAGATCAACAGTGTGATCAGTAGGTACTAAAGGCCCATGTGAAGCTAAAGGCCATGGATTTGTAGTGTCTCTTGTCAGTGTCCAGAGGCCCAGATCCCGACTACACAGTCCACTGATGGAGGCGGAGGAAAGGCCTGGCAATCGCTCCAGGAATGATTCAACCAAGGAAACCCGACAGTGATTCCACTCGGTCTTAGAGGTCGCTCTGGGGTGGAGTCAACGCCACAACACTTGTCACCACCACGACTATTGTTGGAGAGGGTGGTGACAAGCAGGAGACGGGGACCAGAGGAATCAGATAGGAAGATGACATTCAGAGTGGGGGGTGGAGGCGGTTTCCAAGAAAGAAGGAGGAGGTCCTGGACACAGCCCAACTCAAGGCCCGCCCACCTCTAGGCCCAGTGGGATGGGAGTTGTCTGCAGCCACTGACACAGTCAACCGTCTCTTCCCACATGCTCATGCAGTGAAGCCAAGGCGGCAGCTCTAAATCAGCCACAGTGACAGTATTTCCACTAGAGAACCTGGCCTTCCTCCCAAACCATACTGCTGCCCCTTCCCAGGCTGGTTTAACAGCACCCCTGGGGGTTGGGAGAGGAAGCCTCTACTTTTTGCAAAGCACAAGGGTTCCAGTGACACTGCGAGGCGCCCGGTTTCCTGGAAAGTGAGTTGCAGAGGCTGAAGATTTACCGTGAGTCCTGAAGGTATGGCGAGAAAGGGCTTCAGGCAGATGTGTGGATTGGGACGAGCCCTGGGAAGAATCTGTGTGCACAGGATGAGCTGGGAGAAGTCACCTGCAGTGGGTGGGACTTAGCTCCTGAGAATCAGGCTCAGTAGATCTGGGAAGCCCAGGAAGGTGCGTTTTAAGCAAAAACCACTGAGACAAGCCAAAGTCTGAAAATGACGCTAGTTGTGCTTTTCACACTTTAATGTGCATATGATTTACCTGGGGATCTTACTAACGTGGGAACTCTCATGCAGAAGGTCTTGGGTGGGAATCTGAGAGCCTACATTTCTGACGAACTCTGGGTGAATTGACCCAGAAACCTTACTTGTAACAGCAAAGACTGAGATGATTTTTCACCTGGATTTGATGCGCTAAACTTCATTGTAGTGCGAAAGGAGAGAACTACTTCTCTTCAAAAATTGTTTGGAGTGGGGTGAGGCAACAATGATCTGTTCAAAGAACTTTCTCGGGGTGGAGGGACTCACGGGAAGAAGAACAAGTCAGGGGAGATGACAGGAGAAGGAGGTTTCTGGGAACCAAGGAAAAAGCAGGGTCTTCTCAAGGAATTGTTAACACAATGAAGATGTGTTAGTCCTGGTAGACTAGAGGAAAAAATTCAAGGACAAGCATATGGATATAAGGGAAGGGTTTATATACAAAAGGAATGGGACATGGAGAAAGCATCCCAGCCCAGTCCGGTCCAAAGTCATAAGTCCGATTTTAATCCATATGCCCGAAATCAGTCTATAAAGTCTTCTGACTCACGAAGTCACAGGTCAATGAGTGCAGAATTCCGGTGCTGGCAGGTCACCTTGTCTCCAGGGCTCAGGGTCCATCAACAGCAGAAGCAACTCATCGCTGGCAGAGGTCTCCATCTGGCTGCCCCAGCTGCAGAGGTCTGGCTCCATCAGGGCAAAGCTGTGTGGTTTCTCCGCCGGCTCCTCCAGCTTCTCCAACGCTGCCAGCTTGTCTTGTCCATGATTAATCGTCTCTCTAACTCCCAACAACTGGGGACGATAGCTTCTCATCTTCATGAGGGAAATATCGCGAGATTTCCCAGAAGTCTCAGGAGAAAGCCATGCCCACATAGAGGCCTCACTGGCTACTCAATGGCTATCTCCAGATGAACAGGCTAGACTCCACCATTACATTTCCATCATAAAATTAACATAAGCACATGACTGCATTGTGAGAGTGTCCAATGGACTGGAAGGGACATACAGGCCAGGACAATTCCAATGGGATGCCATGCTGGAGAGGCCAGGACCAGGGGCAGGCAGGGAATAGATGCCCTGCGGTATGGGAGCCCCCAGCCCTGCTCCGGCTTTTCCCTCCAGGTCTGCATTGCTCTTGTGAGGCAAGAACAGTGAGTGGCCTGGAAGCTGCATAACTGGAGGTGTTCAGAGAAGAAATCACCCATTCACTGGGGTGGAGCAATGGAATGCTGGGAGACAGTCTGCTTCCCCTGGGTTCATTCCTGTCCTCCTCACCCCTTGTGCTGTATTGGCTTTTCCCCCACAGGAAGCAACGGGAATTCTGGTGGTCTCAGCCTTATCTGCCCCATTCCTGCCTCAAGTCCACTCTAGGTGAGTGTGCTGAGTTGGCAAACTCTGAGTGCCTAGCATGGAATGCCAGCTTGCTTTCCCCCAAGGCTAGCTTCTTGCCCAAGAGAGAGCCTCTAAATGTTCCCATCACCCTGGCAAATAACATTCCTGGCAACCATGGAAATTCCTTCATGGAAATTCACTACTTTGGATATGGAGAGGTTTATCATTTATGGAAATGCAAATATTCCGATATTGTTGACCCCTCCCGATGTGTGCTCAGAGATCTCTGCAGCCAGAAAATGTATTCTGTGCTTCCTGGAAGCCAGGACGCATAGCTACAGACCGCCTTTCAGTTCTATGGATTTGGTGGTGCTAGGTGCCATTGGCTCCATTCCGACGCAGAGCGACCCTACGTTCAACAGAAGCCAGCACTGCCCAGCCGACACCGTCCTCACAATCGGCAGCCTCCCTCTCAATCCATCTCATCTGGGATCTTCTTTTTGCGCTGCCCCTTTACTTTACCTAGGGTGAGATTCTTTTCCAGGGGCTCGTCTCCCCTGATAACACATTCGATGCTTATGAGACAAAGTCTTGTCGCCTTCACTGTCCCAGGAGCATGCTGGCTGTACTGCCAAGACAGCTTTGCTTATACTCTTGGCAGTTCCCAGTACTTCCCCATGTTCTTTGCCAGGGCCACCATTCAAATGCCTCCTTTCTTCTTCAGTCTGTCAATCTGGAAGAGTTACATTTCACACCGTTCCGAAGCGCTAGTGGCAATTCAGTGTGCCTTTCATGAATAATATGGCGCTGAGTCGATTATAGTCTTCAGTATGGATCCCAACTCAATGTGAAGATACCAAACTCCTCATAACTAGACCAATAACCATCATGAGAAATGGAGAAGAGGGGAATGCTGTCAAGGGTTTCATCGTTCTCGGGTCTACAGTCAATGTTCATGGAAGCAGCAGTCAAGAAATCAAACAGTTGAAGATATGAAGTAAGATATGAAATAATGGGGGCTGAGCCCCGGTGGCGTAGTGGTTGTGCGTGGGACTGCGGCCCACTGGGACGGAGGTTCAATTCCAGCAGTGGGGCTGGGCCTCCTACTCCCACCACCGGAGAGCAGTGATGCCCCCCCCCAAAAAAAAGATATGAAATAATGATAATGATATATAATTGATTAAGGATTGATGAGGATGGGAGGGTGGGAGAAGGAGAGAGGAGAAAAAAAGAGAAGCTTATACCACGGGCTCCAGTAGAAACTGTTTTGGAAATGATGATGGCAACATATGTACAAATATGCTTGATACAATTGGTGTATGCAATGCTATAAGAGCTATAAGAGCCCCCAATAAAATGATTTTTAAAAAGAAACCAACCAATGCATTGCACTGAGTGAATCTGCCACACAGGACTTCTCTCTTTAAATCATTTTATTGGGGGCTCATCCAACTCTTATCATGATCAATACATATATCAATTATATGCAGTCCACATTTGCATATTTGTTGCCATCATCATTCTTTTCTTTTTTTTAACCCGAACCCGAACCCTAACCCTAAGCCATCATCATTTTTGAGACATCTTTCTTTCACTTAAGCTCCCGGTATCAGCTTCCCATATTTCCCCTCCCTCTCATCTTCATGAATCCTTAATAATTTACAAATTATCATTACTTTGTCATACTGTACCCTGTCCGATGTGTCCCTTCACCCACTTCTCTGTTGTTCATACTCCAGGGAGGAGGTTAAATGTAGAATCCTGCAATTGGTTCCCCCTTTCTACTCCACCTTCCCTCCACCCTCCCAGTATCACCACTCTCATCACTGGTCCTGAAGGGATCATCTGTCCCACACAGGACTTCTTTAGAGTGCTAAAGAGCAAAGGTGGCAGGCACTGTGAGGTCTAAGGGGCATCGAACACAAGCCATGGTGTTTTTTATTTACGTCACATGCATGTGAAAGCTGAACAGTGAATAAGCAAGACATTTGAATGGTGGTATTGGCATAGTAGAATCCTGAATATACCGAAGGCTACCGGGAGAACAAACAAGTCTGTCTTGGAGGAAGTGCAACCAGACTGCTCCTTAGAAAAGGGAATGGTGAGATTTTGTCTCAGACACTTTGAATCAGTTAGCAGGAGGGGCAGAAGCAGATGTCTCCCAAGAAGATGGATTGATATAGCGGCTGCACCCATGGACTCAATACAGAACAACCGTAGTGATGATGATGCGTCACTGAGCAGTGTTTCTGTCACACCGATGGTGCCTGTGAACTGGTGCCAACTGGATGGCACTCAGCAACCCTGCCTGCAGCATCTTTGCCCCGGCAGGGTCGGGGGCAGGTGGTGGTTAGCAGGGGATCCATGGTGGCAAATACGTGTGGATAACGTGAGGACCTGCAGGGTGCTCCCCAGATGGAGCCAGCCCAGTAGGGCCCTTCCAAATTAGCGCCCAGGTGGTCCCCGGAAAGGTATGAAGGAAGCAGATGGTAAGCCAGGAGAGAGGACGGAGAAGAGATGAGAAGGGCCCAAAAGACAACAGGACCACAAGACAACAGGACACAGGTTCGCCTATGGTAAACATACACCCACGGTCTTATCACCACTGCTCTAAGCCAAGGCTTAGTTTGTCCTTTATTTTCTTGTTGAAAAGATAAGTTGACAAGTATAATGACATTTTTGAAGGAATAAAGTAGTCAGAATTTCTTCACGTTGGCAATATGCTCATGGGAAATCAGAGACATTTATACAGTTATAATGATAGCTTAAACATCATCTTCAACAAAGATTTACTGTTTGTCGAGTAAATATGATATTAATGATGTTCAACAGCAAAGTTTAATAATAGTTGAAGTAAAATATCACTTTTTATCTTTTTTTTTTTTTTTTTTTGGCATCACTGCTCTCGGTGGTGGGAGTAGGAGGCCCAGCCCCACTGCTGGAATTGAACCTCCGTCCCAGTGGGCCGCAGTCCCGTACACAACCACTACGCCACCGGGGCTCAGCCCACTTTTTATTTTTTTTATAACAATATTTTATCAAAGCATTTTCATGTCATTATCTTTGCTGTGATGTTTTATCTGTCCCATCCCTTAAAAATGTGTGCTCACATGCCAGACTGAAGTAATTTTTTTGAGGGAGGGGGACACAACTGCCCTCTGGTGGGAGGCCCAGCCTTGCTCCTGAAGAGCTGCTGCTGGATTTGAACCGTAAACCCAGTGGACTGCAGTCCCGCACACAACCACTATACCACTGGGGCTCAGCCCTTAATTTTTAAAGTTCAGTTTCCTGTGTGGAGATGCTAACTAGAGCTAACCAGCATCTGGTGACTACTAAGGGTGACCGCTGGCTGACGTTTCGTGTGTTCATGTAGCCTCAGTGTGATGTGTACTAGACTTTGTGAACAACTTTATGCCTTCCCTCTCAGTTCTCCAGGGAGAGAATTCTAAGGTTGGAGACTGACTTACAGGGTCACCCCTCAAGGGAATGTCTCTGTTGGAGATGCCAACTTTCTAAACTATGTCATCATGGATATTACTCTATACTTTCCTGTTCTACTTAAATATTACTGCTGTGAAAAAAAATCTCAAGAAGAATAATCTTTTCAATCAAGAGTTATTGAGAAAATTCCAGGCTAATGTTAGTTTGCCAATGGTTACTGAAAAGCTGCCTAGTGAAGATGCATTTAAGAATGCTATCTTCTTCTATCCCTCCCTATCAAGTTCCTAAAATGTGTGGAACCCGGTAATCCAGAAATGAGTAGAACACAACCCTTATCGAGCTAGGTCAGAAGAAAGAGTGCATTTGCCAGGAGCAGATAGATTTCCGTCTTAGACTGGGTTCTCTGGAAAAGGAAAACCAGTGAAATATATACAGATGAGACATTTATATTTAAAAAAAGGGTTCATACTGTTGTCAAAGCAGGCAAGTTCCAAGGCCGTGAATCAAATGTTAAGCTAGAGGCTTCAGCTGACAGGTAAATGCCGCAGCTGAGGCGCCCAAGATGGGCTTGATGGTGACAGGCTGGTAGTTGCAGAGGTGAATTAATCGAATGGCAGTAGGCCAGCCTTGTAGCTGCAGAGGCAAATGGACCCAAAGCCAGCAGAACAGATGGCAGACTGCTGACACGCCTCATGGTTAGCAGGTAATGTGGCCGGCCATTGAGTCAAGTCTAATCAGATGACGTCTCCAGACCCAATAAACAGCAAGCTTTTCCACATTGTGCACACATATTGGAAGAGAGTCATGCTCCCAAGGAAAACTTCTTTTCCATGCATTGTGTCAGGGCTGTAACCTGAATAAAGGTGTTGTCTTCCACCGTAATCCTCTTACAACTGATTAACGGCTCATTGTGGGGCCTATTAGGAAAGTCCTTTGTCATGTTACTTCATGGAAGATTATGATGTTTAAACTGTCAAACCCCTGAGGATTCTGATCCAGCCAAGTTGACACAAACCTGTCACTATCACAATTCCCCATTTGGTAATAAGACTTACAATTCCATGAGTTGGTATAGATTATTCATATATCATTTTGTTACTAAATAGAAAGCATTTCCAGAGTAATAATTGCAATCGTTTTGGCACCTTTGCTTCTCTGGGTGCAAGTAAATGAATCTGGGTAAGGTCCGAGTGACCTTGTTTGCTGTTTTTCTTTCCCTGCTTCAATGATTTGTCTGTCTCAGTGAGTTCTCTGGAAGAAGGTAAGTGCTAATATTTGGGGGGGGGGGGCATGGAGAAAAAAACCCTCATTTCCAAAGTCTTCTAAAAATTTTCATTGTTTTCTTAATTCCCTTCCATTTGTCTATCAAGAGCTCCATGAACCCAGTAGTGAAGTCACTTAGACCCCAATTTATTAAAAAAAAAAAAAAAAAGGTAACTGTCAAGAGAATACGTAAAGGAGCATTTTGCTTCTAGAGTGCTCATTCATAAATACATGAAAATATCCCCAACAAAACATGTCTCCAAGATCAGAGACTAGCTGTGGTAACATTTTCTTAGTGAGTCACGTGTCTTCGTCTCATTAGACACAGAACAGGTACCATCCAAACATTGGCTTCCAAGGGGATTGGCAGAGAGGTCCACTCAGGCGTTTATAGTGACTTTGAAAAATGAATTTTGATAGATTTTCTCCTAGGTTTATTTTGACGAAGTTCAAGATTGAAAATTGAAAATTATATTCCTGAAGAAAAGGCTGGGAAAGTATCACAGAGAATTCCTCCCTTCCCCCTCCCTTCCCAATATAGCATCTCACCAGCTCATTCTTTCGGGGTAGCAAGGGTTGCCCTGTAAGCATTTCATTGGGAAGCCTTACCCCACTCATCCTGTGGCCCTTTCAGGCTCTTTTTGGTCCCTAAATCTCAAAGTCCATCTAAAAAGAACATGATTCGAGTCACTCATTTCCTCGTGGTCTAAATTGAATAGCCGAATTTTCTGGGGACAGAGTGGAGAGGTGCAAACACAGCTTCCTGCAGTATATTGTTCCAGATGCGAATGGGTAGAGAGACGAGCTGCAGATCTTAATATTTCTGTCTAACACGCACATCAATGGTTTCTAAATAAGAAAGCAACACTTGTTTATTGACCCTCTTACGACGGAGTCCTTTTTATACCTCCCAGTGAGCAATGGTTGAAAGGGTAAGATTCTGTAAAGCAGTAAGCGCTTTAGGGGTATAAACCTATATGTGAGGAATTTGGTTTTTTTTTTTTAATGTGGATACATTTGGAGTTCTATTTTTTTCCTTCCTAGAAGATGACATGAAGATTGACGAGAGATGTGTGGAAGCAGGTAATGTTTCCTTCTGACAGGCTTGTCACCTTAAGAAACACGAAGCGCAGCAGACCTGGGGAATAATGTGTAACCCTTCTCTCCCCACTTGTTGTCTGGGGTCTGGCACTTGGCAGGAGCAGTGCATTCTGGGGAAGGTCTCTAACATTTTAGAGTGGATTCTGGGAAAGGGGTTCAGGAACACTTGGCAACACCTGCCGGCCACCGTGAGGCTCGGTGGAGAACACAGACCTTCAGAGTCACAGAAACCTGAGGTCAGCGTCATCTTCTGCTGGATCCGAGCACAGATAAAGAGTAGTGGATTCCCAAAGCCTGGAGACTAGAGAAAAACCTGCCGCATACCTGTCTTTCGATATTTTCATGAACTGGGAGGAGATGTTTCAAATTTAGTGGCAGAACGAAGATTGGTTCGAGTATCAATCAGGAGGTTCTGGTTGGGAGGTCAGCCAGAGAGCCTTTGGTCTGAAAGTTGTATTGTCCATCTTGGCTTTATATAAGCGATTCCAGCCTGGAGCTATCAAGAACCAGTAGGAAGTCTTTGATGAGTGGGGACTTCAAAGATTCACCTGGACTTCCCAGAACATCTACAGAGTCATGTTGACGCTGCATTTCGTCAAGGACACATTCCGGTTTCATATTTCGATCATTCATCTTCATCTCTTATCTTTAATTTAAAACCTCTTCTGAGATCATCCTCATTCTATGGAGTCAGTTCTGTCTCGTGGTAGACAGCGAGGACGGAGTAAAACTACCCGTAGGGTTTCTGAAACTGTAATCTTCCTTCCCACGTGTGTCTGACATGTCTACCATCCAGGAGCAGCTAGATCCCGAACCTTGGGCCATCTGAAACGGAGCTGCTGCCACGAAGACGATTCTGACTCAGCCACCCTGTTCAGGGGTTCAGAGCTGCAAATCTGCACTGCCAGATTTTGGAGGCTTCATGACTGCCACAGACATACAGCCCCATAGGGTGACTGCTGGGTTTAGGCCGCTGGACCTGACAGTTATCAACCCAACGCCTGCCATTTTGACACCAAACTGCTACTTCACTCAAACCGAAACTCAGTGCCATTGAGTCAGTGGGACTCACAGCCCCCCGCTGTGGGTCCCCAAGCCTGTCTGGGTGTAGAAAACCCAGTCTTTCTCCCACAGATCTGCGGGGGACTTCCAAGTGTTGAAAGTGTTGGGGCCAACCTAGAGCACCACTCAACAGACTGATTAAAAAGTACATCTAGTACAACGCTCATCCCGTTCCAGGGTCCCCATTAAGCTTTCTTTCTGAGGGTAGTAAATACTCTCTCCAGGCACATTGTGTCTCTCCAGGCACATTCTGTTCATGTAAAAGCAAAGATGTAGCTTTGACGTCCTTCCCTCTCTCCCATATCTATTTATTTGAATGTTGAATGAACTCTTGGTTGCTTTTTAGGGCAATTTTTAAATTGTACAATAGGTGAGGGATTACAGTTCAGAGAGTCCGTTTTGTATATAACAGTTAAAACTACTTCTCCACACCCCCAGGCAGGCTGACCCCAGTCCCACTGCTTGCTTTCTCTTCTCCTTTGTGCGGATCACTCTCTTCCCCTTCATCCAAGTTAACGCCAGTCCTTTCCTCTAGCCGAGCGCTCCCTTACCCCGCCCTGCCCGCCTCAGCTTGAGAATCACCAAGAAGGTACCTTGGGATGGTGGCTAGACACAGCATTCATTCCTGTCTTTTTTAACTTACCACTCTATTCTGCAGTTGAATCCTTCTCAACACATAAAGAACTCCTCATTTATTTTTATTTTTAAAGCAGCTTTATTATAGTCTACTGCTCAAATAAGTGATATACCTACCAATAGATATGTGCATTAAATTGATTTTTTCTATGATAAACTATGGTACAATGAATAGAATTACAGATACATCATTTCTTACCCAGATAAAGATCCAGCCGATGCAGCATTGGCTGACCTAGAGTGCACACCTTGGTCATGCTGTTCTCTGTATATTTCAAATTGTGCTGCACATAAGGTCAAGTTTTTTATTCCTTGATGTTGAAAGTTGAGGTTTCCTACTCCCAGAAAGAGGCGCCATCTCAGAAGCTCACAGGGATAGTCCTATCCTGTCCTCTAGCATAATTTTGACTCGGCATCAACTTGGTGGCTCTGAGTCTGTTTTTTCATTCATTAATGGTGCTTTAGAATGCCATGAAGAATTGTTTTAAATTAATGAGGAAAGTCATTTTATTGAAGATCTTCATCACTTAAATAAGCCCACTCAATCACCGTGTATACGCACCCCCTTTGCCACTCTTGTCTGGCCGCAGACTCCAGCTCTCCAGGCAGGATACCGTCCCTTCAAACAATGCCTCACCCAGAAGCCCCTCAGCCCCGTCCAGATTTCCTGTCCTCCACCACGTCTTTTCCTAGAGTGTCCTTATGTCACCCTCCTGCTATGTCCCTGCTTGCCATGCTGTGCCACTGCTGAATGCCACGTCTCATTTAGCTGCCTGAAAGGGCATTCTGAAAAGTTCATGGGACACATCCTTCATCTGTTAGCTCCACTTTCCCACAAACTTCTGACCCCCTTCTGATAGCCCGGAGTCACACCGACTGAAAACCATCCGAGTGTGGGGAGAAGCCTGGGGTCTGGAAATTAGACTATTCAAATGTAGACACGGTATGGATATGCATGTAAAGACATTGTTGGTGGTTTCTTTCTTTGTTTCCTCCATGGAAAACCAAAGATGAAGAAACATTTGAATCTGGTAAGTAAAAGATATATATATATATATATATATATGTATAGCATTTACTATAGCAAATCTTGGCATATAAGTGAGTAGTTAGGGATGTGATACAATAATTTTTAAAGCAAATCCACATTATAACTCTGAGAACTGTACACTTTACCCAGCCCACTGCTTCTCAGTGAGGACAGTGCAGCTGGAGGAGAGCATTTCGGAGCTTTGTGGGGCATTGATCTGGCTGTCGGAATAATTGAGGCAGTAGGTATGGTGCGGGAAGGCTGCAGACACAGCTCACCCCAAGCAGGTGCTTTAGCTTATGGAGTGTTTGTCTGAGTTGAGCAAAGCAGAGAAGAAGATCTATAATCCAAAGGAATGGAAACCGACACGAATCCCTAACTTTTTCCCCATGGGTCGATAATTCAATGACCCCCACAGGGCCCCAGTGCCTAACGGAAAGCAGAAAATTTAGAACCAACCCAAATGAAAAATAATGGAGGGCCTCCAAATCCATCCCTCTCTGTGCCCGCTTTTTCATAACTTGCGTTTGTGTGTTCTACCATCTTGCTGTGATCTTTGCCCTTCTTGGATGGCTCCCGCCACTCACGCTTTTCATGTGTCTTGCTGCTCTTACTCACCCATCAGAGGAGCTGTCGGGAGGTAAGTGCTCGTCTCCAGATCTGGAGTGTATGAAGCACGACTGCGTCTAAGTCGTTCAGTACCTCAGAGAGGACACCTGGCAGGATACAGTCTAGGATGAAAAAGACATGGTCAAATCAATGATTATTGCATTTCCTAGATCATTCTTTTAAAATAAATAAGGGCTGAGCCCCTGTGGCGTAGTGGTTGTGCGCGGGACTGCGGCCCACTGGGTTAGAGGTTCAAATCTAACAGCAAGGCTGAGCCTCCTACTCCCACCACCAGAGGGCAGTGATGCCCCCCCCCCAAAAAAAACC